>CM077504.1:44675357-44747240 GCA_039654745.1 Houttuynia cordata | reverse complement strand
ATTTGTTGAGTTGAGTTATAAAACATTAAAATTAACCATTTCTTACCCGCTTGAAATTTTGAAAAACTTGGTTAATTAACATGGTATGAATGCTCTAAGTGTTGGTTCCTCTTATTATGCCCACGTGCAAAGCTTTAATGGATGCTTGCACATGCGGGGGAAGTATTGAGTTGGGCTAAAATATAAGAATTAGCTTTTTCCTACCAACTTGAGATTTTGGGAAACTTAGTTAATGAACCTTATTGTAATGTGAAACTTCGTGAGGGCTTGCCTTCAACTTTGATAGTTTGTGTGTGAGAGGGAGGCTGAAGTTTTGTGGCCAACCATTGTTGTCGTTTTTTCTGTTCATTTAGTTTGAGGTTTGTCCGCCATTAGTAAAAAAGATATGGAAAAATCCTAAGAATTGTAAGATGCATGAACATACTGAAGTTAAACAGGAGGATACGTCGAAGGAATAAGAAAATCAGCAGGATGGGTCCGCGATATAGGGAAAATTCTAGTGTATGCTCACTTCATATACCATTTGACAAACTAACCTCTGGATTTTGGGTTTCGTGAGCATTTCAATCTTCATGAATCGTGGCTCATACTGGGTCCAATTTGAATGGATATGGTCACCGTTGAACTTGACCATATCCATATCAGTTCAACTGTTCAATATATATTAAAATCTACCAATGTTACAATCAAAACTAAACAATAGATTAAACAAGTTTCTCTTGAAGAAATAAATTCAGGTCCAAATTCCGTTCTCAGGTTGGGTTCCAAGACGGGGTTAGGGCTTCGTTTTTGTTCAACCCAACCCGACCGGAATTGAAGCCCTAGGGAAACAGCAACAGCCTATACATGCGTCTAACACATGAGCAAGCTTACAACACGCGTAGGGCTAACAAAAAGAGCATGTATAGTAAGCTTGGGGCACATTGAAGTACACTTTGACATGATTAGGCTTTTAAATTTTGCATGGTGTTCTGTTTATACAAGACACGGCTCTATTCTAAAAAAAAGGCTTACGCGTGTTTGCATCAGCCAAGGCGCCTTGAACCATCAGATATAAATCCGATGGTGGATGTTAAATTAGGGGCAGCCTGTAGCACCGTTGAATCAAAATCAAATGGCTCCCAGTGAATCCTAGCTCCTGTGTGCACTGGGGCATCATAGGTCGCCTGGTTTCAATTCAACGACACACATCAATAGGCACAAGCAGGTTTGAATTGCCCACTCGCTTCTTGTATTAGCGTGCATCAGGAGAATGCTCACGGCGCGCGCCTTGGCGCATGCCAACACGCATGAGCCGTATCATATTTACTCCTTTTTTTTTGCCTATTTAAATCACAGCTCAAAATTAAATCCCACTTTTGGCTCTTTCCCCTGCTTGGTGAATACCATTGTTGGCCGTTTGGGGCGTGGTTAAAAACAAAACATCCACCGTGGATGTTTTGCTATACTGTAGCATCCATGTTTTTTTTCTATCCAGCTGAAACACCTCAGGTCGTGTTTTAGCTAGATGGGGAAAAAACATGGATGCTACAGTGGATCTTGAAAATCCACTGTGGATATTTGCTTATAATCATGTCCCAAACAGCGAGTAATAACTTGGATCCTGAGATTAAATTTATCAGATATGTTACAAAAAATAATGAAACTATCATCCTCTTCCACATACATAGAATCATTGTATGTTGAATGAAGAACAGTATAGAAGATAAATCATGCGTGTGAGTAGTAATAATAACAATTAATTAGTTAACAATAATAAGCCACCCGTGGCTCATGAACAACCCTAATTTTTGTTTTTTGGCAACATTAACAACCCTAAATAACCACACATATGTTGTACCAAAAATCCTCAAGTCAAGTCCAATGTATCAAAGTCCCAATTTTTCCAGGCTCATGGGTCCACAGGTTTCTCTTCCTATCTACTAACCAGGGGCAATATTGAGAATAGCATCCATCCTGTCCATGAAGGGAGGAATCCTGGTCAATCTTCGCCACTATCTCCGGCTAGGCCACCGTAGAAACCTCCTCCGTGTATTTTGGCTCTTGCCCCATATACTGTCTCAAGTATTCCTACGGTCAGGTACTCCACCTCTTAACCCTAATTAGAAAAGTCTCTTTTTCTTCATTAAAAAGCTTAATTCCATCTTTCTTCCTTAAAGATGACATAATCCATGATCAAATTATATAAAAACATTATGTTAATTTCCACTTATATATATATGGGAAAAGTTTAAATGAGATCGCTCTCATATAGCTTATATGAGGCCACTTTAAATCATAGCCCTTGGATCTTGATCTAACGGCTACAAATAACCATAATGATCTCACCCACTCCCTGATGTGACACACTCACCTACCCACTGATTTAATATCCATCCTCCGATTGGAATCCAATGGCTATAAAAATTGGCCTCATGCTCCTTATATGAGAACGATCTCATGTAAACCCTTCCCTATATATATTTATTATGTGCATAAATAAGTGAATAGATGGGTATGTGGAGAAGTTAGCCTTGTTTGGATACTGCGGTTCTACAGTGCTAGCTGACAAACAAGTCTATGTGATATCTTTCTTGTGCCTTCTTCGGTTTCCAGGAGAGCAAAAGCTAAGGTCTGTGCCAGTGCATTTTTCTGTTTATCACTTTCGTTACTCTAATCTCCATGTTCTTGATCAGTCAATTCCTTTATCAAATTGGGTTTTCTTGATTTTTTATCATTTTTCTGATGAAAATGACATCTTTTCTTCTTGTTCTCTCGTTCTGAATCTTTGAATGGATCAGATTTCACGCTTTTTCTAGGACACCATAAAGAAATTTGTGTTATAATTTTTATTTTTTTTGTAAAATTTGGCAAGAATGGATGAGGGGCGTGATCGTCATTGCACGGGAAGGAAATTCAGCATCAGCCCATGAGGTGGATGCTGACTCCGCTTCCAAGTTTCCCAGTAACGCAAACAGCAGACAGCCAAGGGCCCTCTCAAAATCTCCATTTTCACACGCCAAATTGCATTCATATCACCTCTGAATCTCATTCCAACACTGTTTTCGATCAGCCCATATTGTCAAAACCACATCATCTCTTTCTTGGTACTAAAGACTGCATCTTTTCGATCAAATCCTAAGTCCAATGCTCATTCGTGCTAACTGGTTTGTTTGGTATGTTTGCAGCTGAGGGTGTGTGGGAAATGGAGGTGGGGAGTGCAAACAGGATAAGATCGTGTGCGTTGGATCTGCTGGCGATGGTGGGGGAGACGGCGATGGAGGAGGTAGGAGGACAAGAAGCTGAGGAAGGTTGGGATCTTATGGGGAGGGACCTCCGCCTCAAGACCACCTTCCTCTACTGTGACTTCACCCATCTCATCTCTGCCGCCCCTGACACCCAGAAGCAGCCTCTCACCGACCTCGCCAACCGCCTTTTTCAGTGCATCCATGAGGTGAACCCCTCCTCCCCATGTCTTCTCTCCTCATCTTCTGATTTTTCTCTTCTTTGTTTTTTTTTTTTCAAAACTTTGTTTTCCTCACATTATTTCACGAAAAAGTTAATATGAGCTCGGGCTCACACGTCGACATGAGTTAAGATGATCTGGTTTGTCGGATAATGATCCAACTATGTGCAGATTTCTCCATGGCCTGTGATGCTGATACGCAAGCACACAAGTCAGTCTGCTGAGCACATAGGCAGTTTTTTGGAACGCTGGCAATGCCCCGGTGCATGCGGATGCACGTTATTTTCCTTCTTTCTAAAGTCACTTGTCAAATATACAATCGTTAGAAGAACGTTGATGATGAGAATTATAGTCATTTCATCCACCCAATTACCAAAATAAACCCCTGCATTATGTATTTGTTAGCTTTTTATATCCCTTGATAAAAAACATGGCCCAAACTATGTATCATGGTTTATGTAATTATAAAACATGGTTTCCAGCAGGATGTCTGCTTTATTAGCCATGGCCTCTCATTAATTGTTCCCTTGCTGTCTTGGGCAACATGCCTATTTTTACAACCAAAATGATGTCTTTTTGGATAGTTTATGCAAGCTTGTGTTGGTCTACTCAGTGGAGATTATATTCTTTTTTTTTTCTTCTATGAGAAACCAATGTAGTAATGATTCAAGATATTATCTGGCCTCTACAGTTCCCTTCTCGTCACCTAGTCAAATAGATACATTTTGCATGTATTCTTTTGTGGTATAAAAATTGCCCTTTACCTAATTCTAAACTGAATTCCATACTCTTTTATTGGCCTGAAACTCGTGGCCTTAATCAGGTCTCATCTGAAACAATTTTTTTACTTTTTGAAAAAAATGTGAAAAAATATTTTAAGTAAAAGTGAGATTGACTTTATGTTTTTTAAACTAAATCTTAACTTTAATTATTTTGGGGTAAAAGTAAAATTTGTTTCATGTCTGTTAAGATTAATTTTTCAGTTCAGCTATTTTGAGTAATCATGTCAAATCGAGTTGTCATAAAGAATTATTTCAGATCTATTAAAATCAAACAGCATTTTAATTTGCTGAGTAATGATGGCGCCGTCTAATTGATTAGGATGCACTTTTTTTAAAATATTTTTTTTTTACAAATTTGAGACCTATTCTGATAGTCTCGTGGTTTTTTATATATCTTTTTTCAATTATAGAGTGCTTAATCCATGGGCCGACCTGTTTTTCAGATGTCAAAATAAGGCCCATTTTTTGATGAGTGTATTGAGGCACTTTTAAGCCCATTTAATATCTGCCTTTACATTTGTCTGAATTAAAAGGAAGCTATGGTTTTAATATGGTGGGCTGATGTTTGGTGTTGCAGCTGGACAATGCAGTGAAAATCCAGAGTGTTTCACTGACGCAGCACCGTTACAGTGATGCATCTCTGGTCCTCCAAGAAGTCATGGCTATCATGTCCTGAATCAAAATTACTACAGGAGCTTAGTTGAGTCCCCCATTCTCTCTAAGTAAATCTGATACTCCATAATTCTTTAGTCCATACCTACATCATGCATGAATGTAGATAGTTCATAGTTGTGTATGTTCAGACAAAAAGTGCCCATCGCAAAATCAAAATGTTTTTTGTTTGACAATTTGTGTGAGTTTGGAAAAAAATGGAGCAAATTCAGCTGGGGTTGCTTATATCGATGCTATATACGCTTCTAGTGGCAACGTTCACAGCGTGCACACAACAAGCCTAGGCATGGAGTCCATGCATGAGTGTGCACATCGTCCTATTTCACATTTAATTGTCTGAATTTGAAAATGCTCATCCCATATTAATTGTTTTAATTTATGTTATCCTTCTCAAACTTCCTCCATCCAATAAAGCTTGTCTGCATTTAAAAAAAATGAATCCATCATTACATGGACGAGGCCTAGAGTCCAATAAATTTCACTCATTTTTAAATGTAGAGAGGGTTCATTGGATGGAGGGACAATTGATTAGCGGATGAAGTAAAAAAGGGTTAGTGGATGGACTAAAAAGCTTAATACTCCCTCCGTCTTCACATTAAGAGTTTGGATGGTAAATTCATAATATTTCTAATCCAGACAATTATTAGGGGATAGAGGAGTAATTATTTTCCTTAAATTAATATCACAGTTGTCAATTGTGGACAGCTAAATGGGACACAGGGAGTAATACGTAAGCTCACTTGCTCTTCTAGTTTTATGTGCTCTAGCCCGACTCCCATCACCCATGTCAGCCTCTGAGCTCCATGTCTTCACTGTGGCATGTGTGACCAAGGCAAGAACACGTAAATTTCACATTTTTGTAGATTGGCTTCGTGCACGCATGGCAGGGACTTCAACCATTACCGCCATCTACCCTCACATCCAACGTTGAACTCCAAAGTTTAACATCCCAGCGGATGAATACATTTTTTCGCTAGTAACTTTAGAAAAACTTGCGAAAAAATGCCCCTGTGAGAAGATTAGAAGGGATACAGGTAAACGATGCTAAAAGAGGGAGAGGGAGACCTAAGAGAACTTGGATGGAGTTAATAAAAAATGATTTGACTTTATTATCTCTTACAAAAGAGGTAGCCCAAAACAGGTTGGAATGGAGGAGTAGGATCCGTGTCGCTGACCCCAAATAGTTGGGAAAAGGCGCTAATTGATTATGATTATGAACTTTAGAAAAACTTGCAAGCATCGCTCGCCAAACAAACAAAGTCCGCGAGAAGCCATACATAATACAAACTTGCATCTACCACAGTAAGCTCATAAAGAGGAACAGAAAATCCGATTGCGTCACCATCTTTGTTATGGAGGACCTCAAACTCCATCTTAGACGGTAGCCTTTAAAGGGTTGGCTTATGCTATGATGCAAGGCTGATAGCGGATGAACAAATAAATCCTGTAAAGAAGAAGTTTTTATCGGCTAGGGAGAGCCATGGGCCATTTTGCCAATGTCCAAACCTAGCAGCAAATGTCCAAGCCACGATGAATGCTCTGAGCTCTCCAAGCATCAGTGACATCAGACAAGCTGGGCCTGTGGCCCATATCGCACTGAATGTTTGTTGTATGCATAGCTTTTCTGCAATCTGATACCTTAACTACAATTTGAGTCCACACATCGGGGCTTCAAAAGGTTCAAATAGTGAAGGATTGACTTGAGCTAATGTGAGCTACAGGCCATATGGCCCAGCCCCCTTGTCTTCAATGAATCTACACCTTTGTTACTTGACTTATCCTTGTAACTCAAAAACTATGAGTTTGCTGCTTCAAATGAAATCCACTAAGTTCAACCAAGCTCTTCAAACAACTTTACTGCAGATGCCATCACCAACCCTCTCACTCCAATCCTCACCCTCTTCCCCAGCCTTCTCCCCCTCTCCCAACACTTCCAAGCATGGAACGCTTCCTCATAAGCTCCTCCAAGTCCCCATTAGAAGAAGAGAAGCAGCCATGGCAACACTAGCCACCATTTTCCTCGCACAACAACCAGCCTCTGCTGGTTTTGGTTAGGAGTGACCACTCCGGACCAGACACTGGAACAACAGAGGCCGGGGTCAGAACCCACGCTCAGCAGCTACTGGAATCAAGTTCTTGATAGATTTAGGCCCTGTTTGGTTGCCCAAAAAAGGGAGGAGATTTCCCAAAAGAAGTCAGAAGTACTTCTTTCGATGGCATTTAGTGTAAATTTTAAAAAATAACAGGAGTATTTTTTTAAAAAAAAAAATTAATGATGAAGTTTTTTGTTATCAAATGCCTTTGTCTTCTTTCGAAAATTACATGAAGTGCCACCATGACCTAACTTCATCAAATGAAGTGAATTTTGTCCAACCAAATACCTCATTTCTTAAACCTATATTCATTTCAAGAATTTAGATTTCATACTCCTAAAAGTGCTAACCAAACAGAGCCTTAGTCACGGAAGTAAGCACAGAAAGCTCGGCGAGAGAGCACCTCCTTTTTGAAGCTGGACATCTACACTATCATTCAGGTCAAACCAGGGAGCCAAAGGCCCAGCTGAGAAAACTCTACTCCAAGCTCTTTAACAGTGTTACAAGTGTGAGTTCTATGATTTCGTTTCTTGCCATGAAATTCGTATCATGTTTGCATTTGATTTATTGGATGTTCCTATACAGTGCGGCAGCCTTTTCCCTAAGTTGATTTGTTCATTAACTTTTAAAATTGCAGCTGGATTATGCAGCTAGGGACGAGGATTCGACACTTGTTCAACAATGCTACAAGAAATAGTTGAAACTTTAAATGAATTTTTTGCCATTATATAGTCCCCAACATGGCCTTTTTTATTTAAAATAAAAAAACAGGGCCTTTTTTTGTAACAGAGTGGGCAAGTGATTTTTTTTACAGAACATCTAAGGTCCTTTTGAATAGACCAACAGTAGCTCCTTCTATACCAGCTCCCTCTCCTGTCCCTTACCCAAACCCTAGCCGCAACGGCAGCATGGCCATCGTCATGGCGGAGCCAGGGGGTGGCAAGCAGGGAAATTGCCTCCCCTGAACATATACCAAAACTATTAAGACCCTTTAATTGTGAGGAATTTTTAAATATGTGAACGACTTACTCGTTAATTTTGCTAGCGATGATAAACAGACGCAAACTTGCAATTAGGAATGATTTAGTTGCACACATGAACATATGTACACGACCTTTGGGAAGATTAGATCGGTCTTCCCCTTACACTCTTTCACAAGATCAGCTCAACCAATTGTTTTCCCCTCGCACGCACATTTTTATCGACTCTGATGGTAGTGGGAGAGATTTTCTCTGATGTAATCCAGAGAGGGAGGCTGTGAGAGGAAGAGTGGGAGGTATCAACAATGTCAATAAGGCGTACAAGCACCAAGAGGCAACGAGTCTCCTTCCATTGTCTCAATTGTGTACTTGGCACCTCTAATTTTCTGTAAAATTTCTAACCAAGAATATCTAATGATTCAAAGCTTAGCAGGCGCATTGCCGATACAGTTCAACAAAATTCTGTTCCTATCTGCAATATCCCCCATTCAATGAAGCTCGTCTGCATTGCATAATGATTTAAATTCATTGGACTCTAGGGCCCATACGAAAACCAAATTTTTTTTCCCTTTTTTCATTCATATTTTTGGTAGGACCTGTCTTTTTTCAAATCCAGACGAGCTTCGTTGGACGGAGTAGGTTTTATAAACCTGCGGACAAGCTCACTATGGCCTTCTATTGAGAAATTTCCCCCTTATACCAACAAAATACACAAGCAGCTCAATCACAACTGAGAAAAAAAAACAACTGATATAAAGACGTGGATTTATCAGATTTCAGACACCATATTAAAGGAGCATGCTGGACTTTTTATTTGACTTTGGGGTTAGAAAAGAAATTTTGAGTCGGTCATCAACACGGGTTATATTACAGTTTCAGTCGTTTAACAGATTGAACAAATAATCCAGATATCTACAAACACCAAAATGAGGACTCATTCATATTCCCCAAGAATATCTTCTCCCATAATATAGTACAGGAAAGCCGACCATTTAAGACCAGAGAATACAAGCTGCCAACATGGTAATTCTACTTGAAGCCCAGGACAGGGTGGGCAGCTTTTCTTATTACAGGGTGCTTCAACTCGGTATCAGATTCCTCTTTTATTTCTTTTTTTCCTTTTTCCCTTTTCCTTTTTTTTCTCTCTTCTACATTCCGAAAGGGATCTTTACAATAAATTTCCTCCTTAGTAGATTGTGTACATGGACGAAAGCGCTTCATAATTTATACAGACGAGAATCTTGTACATAGGCAAGATCAGATGGAACTCAGATCAGCTCTTGCTTCAATTGAATAGTATTAGAAGCCACACTACTAGTTCCACCAAACATCAGTCCCTGAATAAAGAATAAAGTCCGATGAATATCTGAATGCATCAATTTAATTCAGAGTCGCTGCTAACCAATGAAGAAAGACTACAGTTGGCATGCTAATAAGCTTACTTGAGCCACATTAGGAAAGATGGTATTGACAAGTTCCTCATTAATTGATACCGGTAATGGAGGCATCCGGCTCATAATTCCAGGCATCTCTCTCATGCTGTGGAAATGCAAATAATTAAGGAGGCCATACTTAAAATATATAAAAATCAATTTTAAGAGTAAGACATACTCATTCAGGATGACTGAAATATTGTTCCTTGTGCGGTAGAGGAGGTCAATGTTTTCCTGTATCTGAATGCAATAAAAATTTTGGATATTATTTTTGCAATTTGAAAATGAAATAAATATGAAAGCAGACTGCCATCTTCAAGATAAGAAAGTTCAACAATGGCGTAACCTATGCACACATTTTGTTTGTAATAAAATGGTTCCTAGTAGGTTAACTTATAAAGGAGAAGATTAAATTTGCAGAGAAACAAAAGGATAAGAGCTACTTTTATCTTACTCACCCTAAAGGCTGCAAGATTGGTTGTGATCTGACTAAAAACTTGTGCATTTTCTTCCAGAAGATGCCTAGTGATACTACCTATAGGCAGAACTAACAAAAGAACAAATAACACTGTTAACGTAAAAGGACAAGATAGTTCAAAAGCCCAGTAACAGATAACATATAAGAGGAAAATGAGGAAAAGGGAACGTGAGTAACATATATGAGGAACATGAGTAACAGATAATCATTCTGCACAACAGTAGATGGTCCCACCTGTGGTTCGTGTTGATAATGAATGTCACCACAATATCATGTGTTTAACATTCAGCAAAAATTCATTCTTATTTACAAGGAACAATCGCTACCAGAACCTTCAACATAATAAGTACAATCAAACTAGTAATTAACTAAAATCTCAAGCAACTGCACACTCGTTGAGCTTGTGTGATTTCTGATCTATCACATTCAGAATAAGTCTTCAAACGTTTGAAAGAGTAAAGAGTTTATATGACAAACTGCCAACATACCTTCAGTTGTCAAGCAATCATTTTGGCCAGGAGGATGTACCATATAGGGGTATGGAACCACGTTTAACTGTGGAGGTGGGAGAAGAATATTTGCCTTTGATGAAGTATCCAGGAGCTTGTCCTGAGAAAATAACCACTCTCAGACATGAGAACTATGATAAAGCAACCCTTTAAAAAGGCTGACCCATATAACGACCGAAAGATAGACTTTTTCAGAAAATTATCCTTCAATAAGAGGCCTCAATGAGCATATCAATATCAATAGCAAAAGCAAAGCAAAAACATATCCGATCGTTCGTAAGTTGTGTAAAAGATGCTACAGAACAAAGGAAATCCAACATAATCAATGGTCAATGTTAAGGCAGGGATAGAAGTTGCATAGACAATCACATCATTCTAGATATATTCTTCAGCAAGTTGCTTAGCTGGTGCAGATGTTGACATATTATAGCTGCCTACCGAAACTTATCAGGTTTGACCAAGATAGCAAAAATTGTCCACTAAATCTACTATATCTGCTAAAATTATCAGCTCCTGTTGCTTAATAACACAAACATACAACAGTTCATGCCAATAACTCCTGATGTTTCTTCAAGAAGGCCAACATGGAGAATCAAATAACACAATTTAAAAAAAATGACAGAATATAAAACATTACCTTTCTGTCCAACTTCTTTCCTATGTAGTGTTCTTCTGGCTTACGGCGTTTTCCATTCTCCTTCTTCTGCAGTGATTTTATAGTCCAATGAGTGTTACACATACAAAACCATCGTCTTAAGTTACTGTTGACCATCATCTGGATTTAATATCGTTACTATCACAATGAAATTCTCAACTCCTTAGGGCAAACATTAGGATTTTTTTTTGCTAAGCAACATAAGAAAGTAAAGTGAGTTAATACCAAAATGGCAAATATGATATCACCTATGCTGCATTTGTGATACTCAATTGCTAGATATAGACAAGTCAATGTACAGAGATTGTAAACCTAAGTTTTGCTTTTACAAATAGTCAATCATTTTGAATCCAAAACTCTCTTCTGCTTCATTTTGGGTTTCAAAACACAGAACACTTGAGTAATAAATAGCCCAATAAGATAGTGTTCTCTGGTCCAACAACAAGCCAAATAGGGGATAAAATGCAAGAAACTGCCAATCTAAGGATAACAAGATGCGACTACAAGCTCTGGAGCAGAAAAAAGACAGCATTCCATACGCCTCATCAATGCCTACAAATATCCCATTACAATTTGAATTAGATTATTCAGTAGGCCAAAAAATGCTAGAACCTAGTAGAGGTCATAGAAACTTGTAGTTACCCCTTCGCATTAAAAGACAGGCAGTGGAACCAGAGTAAAGATGCTAAGTGTTCAGCATTAGAAAGAAAAACATTGAGGACTGCTCAGGAGAAAAAATCAGAAAGTGTGCATAGTGGTTTGCATTGTCTAAATCTCTTGAACCGATGCCGAGAGCACACCTAAGCTGTGATGACTCGATAGTTATCCTTTCCCACTTAATTTTGCATAAAGAGCCATGCACTCGTTAAAAAAAGTCCAAAAAATTTTCAACAAACAAACAGTCGAGAATAAGGGCATCAATAGATCTCTTCTATCACCTTCCCCATCCAAATTCCGGAAGACCCAAAAATGGGCAAAGAAAATTGAAAATGCCTCAAGGCCAACAATCCTATTTGTACAACTTAAGTATCACTTCATCCAAATAATCTAGGATTAAATTTAACATGTTCTAATCCTCTGCTTTATTAAAGACCATTTCCACTTTCAACAAATATCTCATATCAGAAGATTCCAACCCTATTATGGTACCGGAGAATCTTACTTAAGACATCAATGCAATCAATATAGCAGTAAAAAAACTGGTCAAATTGAAATTTAGTAGCACTATTTTTCCATGCGCCAGAAAAGGTACAAACTTTTTCCACTGTAAAATAGTACGAATTATAACAGTTTTAACTCCAGTAACTTTGACAGACAAGTAGCTTACCGTCATCCACCTGCACCTTAGAGCAACATCACGAACAGTTTTATCGCATAGTATAGCTGCGATCTTGATGTACCTCATGATACTTGGTTCATCAGCATATCTGTAGTTTAACAAGAACAATGAGATGAGCAAACAGAAATTTCAACGCTTAAGTTTTATAGGAGCTAAATACTACATGGTTGATTACACAAGGAAGAATTGTATACTACAAGCCTGTAAAGTTGAAAAAATAGGGTGCAAGTTTCCCATATAGACTGATACTAAAAAGGGAAAGCTTTATCTAACAGGTTTGACACTTTTCTTGTAAATAATGAAACCATATAATAATTATAATAAAAATTCCGCAAGAATTCATTAACAAGAAATAATCTAAGGCAACCATTTCGACTTAGGCAAACAAAAAAATGAAACAAGAAACAAAATCCCACTCTGAGAGACTACCTACTTGACAAGTCCTTCCTCCAACTTGGACTGTTCTTCAAGGGACCAATCAACAGCCAATCCTGTGTCATGCTTGAGCCCAGGAACATTATCCACGAGGAGACCACTGCTGGAACTCGCAGTCGGAATTACCCCCGTTGAGCTACTCATCACACCAGAATTATTTGGGATAATCATTCCAGTGGTGCTATTTATCCCGCTAGAACTTGCTGTGGGGATGATCGCTGCAGAACTGTTGATTGCAGCAGACTGATATGATATTGCATGGTGGCTAAATGCTGATGCCGGAAAAGCCCCATAGTGATAACTCATATTAGAATTAGTTGCCATCTTTGCTGGTGGTGCGACAAACCTCACATCATTGCTAAGAAACAGATGTGCCCTGCAACTCTCCAAAGAGATTTAAAACAATCAAGTGTGTCCAAACTGTACAGGCTACTACTTTAGCTATCATTCATCAAATTTGATACGTCTAGCTTTTACTTCCATAAAATCCTAAGTCTACCTAAACCCTCAAATTGTGGAGTTTAAAACAGGCAACAGAAAATATCTAGTAGCTTTAGAACAAACACTGGCCAAATAACCTAAAGACGCAAGTTATTTGGAAATTCTGCCCAGGTCTTCAAATTGCACAAATTCCAGCATTCAAATTTCACTGATTAAAAGTAGCATAACGCAAATTTGAAAGAAAGAAAAAATAAGTTCAATCCCTTAAAAAACCAAGATCTGAACCACCATCCATAACCAAACTCTAACATGTCCCACACTCTTATTGTCTAATTCACACCAAAAACCCGAAATAAACCACTTTTCCAACTAAATCGCTCTTCAACCACCAAAACCTCATAAATTTACATCAAATCCACCTCACACCCGAAAAAACCCTAATTCCCAAGTTCAGTTCACACAATCTTAAAACCCCATATCACCAGGTAGCTCACACCTAAAACTCCAATCACCCTCCTCCAAACACTAATTTAAATCCATGAAAGAAATACACCCAAAAGCCAATAAATACCTATGAACAACCAAAAAACCCGGAAAATCTCACCTTTTTCCAGCTTCTGAAACCTCCTCAGTCAGAGAACCAGAGGTCTCCTCCCCGCTGATTGGTCCGGGCGCCCCCGCCCTCCCCCTCCTGCCCCCCTTCCCACCAGTCTTCCTGCCTCTGCTGCTGCCTCTTCCAATAGGAAAATCTATCTCCAAACTTATCTTTCTTGTTTTTATTTGCCTGCAAAAATGGTTCTGATAAGAGAAAGAGAAAAAAAAAAGCTCAGATCTTGGAATTCAGCAACAGTGTGAATCCCGAGATGCGCATTTGATGCCAATTATTGTGGACGATTATTTTATTTGTTTTTTCCAAAACCTCACCTTTTTGGTTGCTGCTCTTCTTCTGCCCGCTCTCCGACAGCGGAATCGTCTTCCCGAAGAGCTTGATCGCCGGATCCCTACTCTCCGCCATTCTCGACCTCCCTCACCTTGTTCCGTCGTCCTCCGGCGAGCACCCACCACCACCGGGCTTCCACCGCATGCCCTCTTCTTCCTCCTTTGGCAAAAGAGAAAAAAAAAGAAAAAGAACAAATTTTCTGTGTTTTGCAACTGTTTTTTCAGTGCTGGAATCTGTACAGATTTCGTTCCTTGAATTACCCGCGCTTTTTGAATAATCTACATGCATGGCCCATTGGAAGGTGGAATGTCATATTTGCCCTTACTATTTGTGGTTAGACCAAGCTGGTGGACCCAGCCAGGCAGCCGTGGTTCGGTTGGTCCTGGCCCCTCTTTTGCTTATCTGGGGTCTAAGGTCCATGTTTATGTGGAAGATATCATTTAGATGTATGGTCTTATGCAATGAGCACAAAATAAGGCCTTTATTACATTATTACATGGGGAAGCATTTTTTATCCGCCTCCATGATGACATGGATGTTTGTACACCTGAGAGTAATTACAAGAACATATATGATCGCTTGCATCCACCATATATTTTTTACCACGTATTGTTTTCACTTCATACACGTGATAATTGATTTGGGCAGCCCACATGCTGCCAATCATGCGCGTTTGTTGTTTAATCTTCCATTCACTAGTAGGGGTGTATAGGGTTGCCATGGCTAACCCGGCCGAATGTCGCTTCACAAAGAATTTGACGATCCGGTAGAATGTGGCTTACACTAAGGCTTGCACGGGTAATGATCGAGCCCCCTTCAACACGCTATTTAGACTTTCAGCCATATTTGTTGTGGTCATTCCAAATCTTGTAAAACCATCATGAGCAAGCGACCACAATTGAGGTGATAATCCACCTTCCTCATTGAGTAGCCATTTTGCTTCTGGTCTTTCTGCACCGATAAGTTTTATCTTCTCATCAAACTCGTCCACAGTAAGCACAGTTGCAGCTTCCCCTATCAAACGCGTCAATACATTATTCTTAAACTTTTTATGATAGTTTGCCTTTATGTGTCGCATACAATATTGGTGACAAAAATGTGGAAGTGGAAACACCTCTGGCACAACTTTTTGCAACCCTTTATGTCGATCCGATATGATAGTGATAGATATCCTATCAAGGACAACATGCTCCTTCAACATCTCCAGTTAGGGTAATCCTCACCTGAAACAAGGCCAAATGCAAGAGGAAACAAACCCTTGTGCCAGTCGTTAGCAGTCGCTGCCAAAAGAGCTCCTCCATACTTGCCAGATAGGAAACTAGCATCAACATTTATTACCGGGAGATAATGTTTACGACCCTCAATACATGGCCCGAAGGCCCAAAAAGCCTTGTCAAACCGTCGACACCTGGCCTCTTCTATTTGGGTCGTTACCAACCTACATACAGTTCCAGGATTGGCATTAACCATTGCCTTCTAAGTACATTGACAACAATCGATAAGACTCAACCCAATCATCATACACTACTTTGATGGCCATATTCCTTGCCAACCATGCTTTTTTGTATGAAATATCCACGTGAAAAGTCTTCTTAATCTTCTCTTGAATAACCACTATAATATATGCCGACAAACAAACGCCGCAATACATTGTCTATGACCAGTGTCTAGCTCAGCATTTCTACAAGTGTGTTCGCCACCATACGTCTTCACTTGAAAATCATTCATCCCCTTCCTCAATGATGCATGTACTCTCCATGGTTAGGGTATTGACATCTTGTTGTGTACTGTGTCGGATTTATACGCAACACTTTATAGCCCACATCATGCGGTATTGAAAACTCCCTCAATGCATGTACAAATTCATCTTTATTGAGGAATATTTGCCCCACATATATTGCTTCCTCATGATATATCTCCTCATGCAAACTGATTGATTGAATTTTTAACTATTTACTCGCAATCGTACGAGACTACGTATAGACCAGTGGAAACGAGGTCGAACCCAAAGGACTTGGAAGATTAATCTAATTCTAATGAAAAATTGAATTTTTATGATTTTAATTAACTAAAGAAGCAAACTTTAATAAGAAATCAAGTGATGAGAATATCAAAGCATCGAATCCACCACTAAACATGCAAGTATTACTCTTAATTAGTATTTCTACAAGATGATATGATATGGTAATTCATGTTCTTTGGTCAGACACACGAATTACTAGTGAATTCACTACACATTCTTTGGTCGGACACGAAAAGTTCATTCACTATAAATTATGTAATTAATTCTATCCTTTGGTCGGGCATAGAATCAATACAATTCTGTTATTATCTAGACACAGGAAATATCAATATTAAATTTCAGTCATAATCTTATCGGTATATGGTCAAGCACTAGATTGAATTATGAAACATGAAATCGGATTAAGAACAATCATATCAACTCTAATTCATTAAACAATCAAGAGTAATAATACATATTTAGGGCTTCATCTAGCCTTGATAAGAAAATTAGCCAGACATAGAATAAGAGAAAGAAAAAGCCTGATTTGTCGAAGTCATTTGCAGGAATACTGTTCACGGTACTGTTCAAAATCATTGCGCACTATTCACTATCTTCTTCCTCGAGCACGAGTACTGTAGCAATTTCGAATCACTGTAGCAGCACAATTCAGTCCAAAAGATCCGAGCTTTCTTCCTCCTCTCTCCTGTCCGGCGAACTCCTCTCTTCCTCCGTCGAGAAACACGCCGGAATCCGGCTGGAAAGTCCTTTGTTTTCCTATGTGAAAAGCTCTCTTTCTCTGTGTTTTTCTTCTGTCAAAAGCTCTCCTTCTTTTCCAGCCAAGACTCTGTTTTTATATGCGGCCAAGCCAAGTCCATCCGTGGAAGGAATCCAAACCAGATCCCAACTCAAGTTTCCTATTCACATCCGCCTCTTCCAATTCCAGCACTTTCCAAATCAAAGCAGACTATTTTTTTTCCTTTCCAATTGAGCACAGCTCTGTCTATTTTCCCGCTTGTTGAGCCTCGCCAATCCACTGCCATTCTGCCGTCAATTGGGTTCTCCTCCATCGCCGGTTGTCGTCACAGTCCGCCATCAAGCTCGACACCGCCGTCTGTTCGAACAGATCTCGCCATCAACCCATCGCCGGCTGCTGCTTCTGCCCGACTTCTCCTCCATCGCCGCCGTGAGAGCTTTCGTCGTCGTCATCATCGAGACCTCGACGTGCCCAGTCTGCCGTCGCTGTCCCTGCCGGTTGACTGTCTGCTCCGATGCTCGAGCAGAACAAAGTATCACCTCTATTTGGAACGAAAGGCCCGAGCTTTGCTCGGGTCGGTTCATTTTTTTTTCTTTTCCTTGAATTGAACCGAAGCTGAACTGGCCTGAACCGAACCAGTTTTCCTTCTTTTTTTTCTTTTTTTCTTCCTTAAAACCCGTCGTATTGCTCTCGTTCATCGGATCTCATCTGGACTCGTTTGACGTGTTTCACTTTGGCGATTAGCAATTGGACTTTTTAAAACCTGCGTGGATAAAATTAAATATAACTTAGATGCATAATTTAATGTAAATCCATTAAATCCAATTAACGCATATAAATTGATCAATTAAGCACATTTATTTATTAAACCCTAATTACTCACCTAATCATGATTAACCGTTAAAAATCCTTACTTCAACTAAAAGTACGACTAACATATAGGCAGAAAGGCATATAAAAATATGTATATTTTATAACTATCACAAACCCCGATTAATTGCCTCATCTATTTTATCATTTGTTAGTTGCGCCCATGGGGGCTCCTCTTCATATGGCAACTCCTCCTCAAAATCATCCAAGTTATCCGTAGCAATTGCGATGTCCACCAATTCTTCTCCCTCATTATGAACCATCTCTTGCATACTATCCTCTCCTCGTACATCTTCAACATCAATAACTGGTGAATTAGGCACCTGCTCATCATTTTCCCCATCCTCCTCCTCATTCTCCCTTTCGTCTTCCTCATCATTCATATTTCCCTCTTGCATACTGATCGTTTAAATATTAAACCCTTGCAAGTGCACAAGGCAATTGTACTACGGCGAGTATTAAAGGGTTGTCGAACCTCAGGGACGGATTAATCTTTTACCAAATTCAAGTGAAAGCAAATTTTGTTTAAATTAATATAGAGAAAGCAATAAAATTTAACTACTCTTAAAATAGATTTTAACTAATATGGAGAAGTGCCAAAGCTTCGAATCCACCACATAATAAACCAGCTTATCGTCTCTCTCTTTTGAATAAATTCCTGATTGGCTAGTATATTCCTCTCGGACATATACTTGTCAATTCAAAATGTAGTGCTCTCCTCTCGGACGTAACACATAAGCAATTAAAATATGGAACTGTGATCTATCTCTCTCGAGCATAAACCAATGAAATTTTATTCCTTTATAACACCTTAGTCTACTTACGTTCCTCTCGGACATGCAAATATTCCTCGGATTGAAATTAACAAGAATTCACTCTAGCCTCTCTCGAGCACATAGAATAAATCTCAATAAATTAACAGTGATTCTATAATAAGATTCATACACCAATCAAGGTAAAATAAGATTAAGATGAAAGAAAACGATACAACCAATTTACTCGGGTTTCATCTACGCCTTGGACAAGGATTTAGCCGGCCATCGGACAAGGAGAACGTTGTTGATTCGTTGGCGTCGTTTCGCACTATTCACCGGAAAACACTGTTCACGAAAACACTGTTCACCGTCTTCCTCGCGCAGCCGTGCACTGTAGCGTACGCCGGAGTTACTGTAGCAGCCAAATCTCTGCACCTTTCTTCCCTCTTCCTCTCTTCCGGCGACTCCTTTCTCTTCCCCCTTCTATTCCGGCCGATACCACGCCGGATTCCGGCGAAAATCACGCCCAAAGCTCAGTTTTTCTTCGGCCGGAAGACCTGTGAAAAGCTCTGTTCTTTCTGCTGTGTATAACTCTCTCTTTTCTCTGTCGTATTGTTCTAGTTTTATAGGCCTCAGCCTCGTCTCCAATCCGGCACGATTCCTAGTCCAATTTGAAGTGAAATCGAGTCCAAACCGGCACCCACTTTCCTATTCCGGCGGCTCTGTTTTTTTCTTTCCCGATTTGAGCACGGCTCTTGTCGTGGCTGCTCCGCCTGCTCGATCACACCCAGCTCCGCCGTCATCTTCTCTATCACTCTGCCACACCAGTCCACCGTCGTCTTCGTCACCAGCTCCGGTCGATTCCGCCGCCGTCACAAACAGAGCTCAATTGTTTTTTTTTTCTCTGTTTTGTCAAGTTCCGCCGCCGCCGCCGTCGCCGTGCCTCGCCGTCTCGACTTCCGCCGTCTCTTCCATCGCCGTCGCCGTCGTAACTCAACCTCCGCCGTCATGTCCTCGCCGGCCCTTCGCCGGCTGTCTTCACCTTCGCCGGCGTTCGAGCAGAGCTCGAACGCTCTGCTTCTGGACGAACGGCCCGAGCTTCGGCTCGGGCCGGTTTCTATTTTCTTTTTTTTTAATTGAACCGGACCGCATTTTGAACTGGCATATTTCTCTTTTTTTTCTTTATTAAACAAAAACCCGTTGTATCGATCTCATCCATCCGATCTCATCTTGACGGTTCTTCTCTTTAATCGCGCCTCTTTTGCGTGCGATATTTCAAATGATCATAACTTTTTGCTCAGAACTCCGAATTGCGAACAGTCAGTGGCGTTGGAAAGCTGACTTCGTGTACTTTAACATGAAGCTTAAATCAGTCCCATCAGAGATATGCAATCGAAGTTATGAATATTCAATCATTAGAATCGCGTTTTATCCCATTTTTGCGTTTTGCTCTTGTTTCCTACAAAAACCAAAAACTATATTAAAGTAGCATAAATTCTAAACAAATACTAGCAGAAACATAAGTTTAGGAGATAATAAAATGCATATTTCATGTATAGATCACATACCACTTGAACCAGTGTAAATATAGGGGTTATGAAATGATGTTTATGTGCCAAACCATTCACCACCTCGTGCCATGCCAATATTGATCGCTTGATGAGCATGAGATGTGTGCCTACATTATACAAAACAAAACTAACATCATAAACAATTCATGATACCGTAAGTTGAATGGTTAAAATACATATTTTAAATAAACTTACCTCAAACTATGCGAAAGTTGGGGTTCGTTGCATGCTAGTGATATAGACAAATCATCTTCTTCATTATCTTCCACGCGCCTTCCTCTAGAGTGTCCACTCGACCTATTTCTGCGAGTACTCTTACTTCCGCCTTCACCATCATTTACAAACCTAGGCATAAGTGCCCCTTTTTCTACACATAGCTCGAAGCTAAGCACATGAGGCACAAAATAGAATATTTGTTGCATAGAATTGTCATCATCAATTGGTATTACGGTAGTCCTTGCTCCAATAACAGGCATCTTGTACTTCATACAAATTTTCCACAATCTTTGGTCCCATCCCAGTTTGTTTACCACTTGCATCTCTAGTTCCTCGTAAGTACTTGGCTTATTAATAAATAATCATACACTTTCACCACCTTCGTATTCACCTCTATCAATTCTGCCACCATACATTAACACAAACGGAACCATTTCTCCCGCGATCTCTTTTCACAAAACTTTTAAGAAACACTATCAAATACTACACAAATATGACATAATCAATTTTTATATAATGCAAAAGCTACATCAATACGTATTTCTAACAGATATTAAACATATATTACCAGTAGAGACGCGAGCGACGGAGCGAGGAAGTGGCCGGAGAAGCTGCTAGCCGGCCGAGGCGAGGTGAGGCGGTGGCTTGGACGTGACGAGGACAGGGAGGTGGTGGCCGGGGCGAGGACGGGGAGGCGGAGCTGGCCGAGGCGGTGGCGAGGCGAGGCATCGGAGAATAGTGGCCGGGGCGAGCGTAGGGAGGCGATACGGTGGCCGGGGCGAGCACGGGGAGGCGGAGGCGGCGGCGGTGTCGAGGAGGTCGCTGGAGAGCCGAGGCAAAGCACCGGAGAGGCGGCAAGGCGAAGCACCGGAGAGAAGTTAGGGCTCGGTGTGGCGGAGCCCAAGCCCGAGCCCGGGCCCGAGACTGAGATATATACGAAATGAAAGGCGTCGGTCAGTTATAAAGGAAGGCATCGGTCCTTTCAAGCCGTTGGAAAAAAAAAGGGATCGTTGAAAGGCGTCGGTTGAACCGATGCCTTTGTAGTTAGAGAAAGGCGTCGATTTAAAAAAAATAAGCCACGCAGGCACCAGCGGCCATGCTCGCGCATGCGTGGCTTGTCAGAGCACCACTTCGGGAATTATTTGCTACCGTGCGTTATTTTGGAAAAAAAAATTGATGATTTATTATTTAATTTCCCCTTAATTATCACATCAATCACTCAACATGCGTTTGCCCATGTTTAAACCTAGTTATATTATCCAACTATTGATCTTAGTAACAAGGCTCTAAGTTGGAGCTAACTGAGTTGTAATCACCTAGTGCACATGCTAGCGCATTTGCCATATCATTAGCGCGTGTGCCATCGATCCCCGATGATCAACAGCTGCCTTTGGTAGGGGTGATATTGTCATTTAATAGACATTAGTAAATAAAAATGTATGCAGTTGTAAGCTTATTAAACTGCAACTTATAAAAGTGCTTATGGTGGGGTCAGGGCATGTTAGTCTTTTATGACACATATAAGTGCTCCATGTAGAGTTGGCCACTTAAAGGGGAGGGGACCCACAGCATGTGTCTTTCAGACGTGCATCTGCTTTTGCCTCATACAAAAACCTGGCATGAGGAACAGAGACACCAACCACACGCGACAAGTGGTAACGGCTACCAAAAGGCGACCCGGGTCCTCCCTCGGTCGTCATCGCTTTTCCTGTTCGACGCGTACTCACGTCTTAGCGAGAAAGGAAATCATGAAAATTAGACTCGTGTCAACATTATATGGAAGCTTGGTTGATAATAAGTTACCTTATCCTATAGATCATGTGGTTCCTGAAGTTTGTTTCTTTGATTTGGAACTTCCCCAAGAATAAATCCCTATGGACAATTGCTCCAAATGAGTCATATACATTGGCACAAAAGAAAGAAGAAAAAGACTAATGCTTGAGCGTGTGCATACACGGCACGCCTAGAACACACAAACCGAAAGCCGTACGATCATGAGAGGCCCATACAATCTACGGCTAACATCTACCGCACCTCCCGAAAGAGGCCTATGAGCAAATGTGAGAGCCTGTTCAAATATACTGTTCTACATCTACAAAAAGTGAGAACATCCTGTTCCATTGGATCAAGAATGGGAAAATTTCCACAATGAATGGCTGCCCACATTTGGATACCACTGGGCTCCCCATTTTTGGATTCCGAATGGGTGCTGAATGGGAAATTCAGTTGAATGTGCCATTAAGGTGCTGATTCGGCTGAATCAGTGGATGTCCTCGTGAGTCCATTAATTGATTTTACCCATATTCAATCGAATGGCTACCCTTTTCCATTATGTATCTGAGCACAACATTCTGCACGCATTAGTAGAATAAATTCAACGGAATCTTTCATTCACATTCCCTCAATTCAATATCTAGACGGCTTTAGCTCCCCTTTGAGTTTTAAGGAAAACAGATTATTAACTCTCCTCGAGAGGGTCGGTTTGCTTTTAAAGTGATGAAAAGCTTGAAGACCATGTTGGCTTGGACTAAAACACTAGAGCTTTGGTAGGATATTTAAGGAGAAGACATTTTGTTTATTTTTGGCATGGGGAGAAGACACATCTATAATAGTCCCTCTTCTCATGTTAGTTGTCTGGATAGGAAAACTTAAATGAACTAAGTTTTGCCTCTAAGAGAAGTTTTGTCTCTACGAGAAAGCAATATGAACTATTTTTAGGTTAGTTTGTCTTTCTGATCCAGAAAACTAATGTGGGATCTAGTCTGCTCCTTTTTTCGTCGAACATTCTATTTCCTGCACTAAAAGTAGACTCCGATGTTACAGTAAACACCGTGGGTGTTAGTAGATCACGTGCTAAGGTGGCAAGCACATGATAAATCTTTTCATAGGCATGCTACCAAACTAGCACATCTAAGGAATCTTGATATCTTATATAAGATAATAAGTAAAATTGAATTATATATACATAAATAATTCGTTGCAATCACTACTATATTTTTATTTATTTTTACTAAGTAATGCCCAAGTTAGGTTACTTCTACTTGAAGAAGGTGTTGGGGCAATAGACATTTTATTACCATTAGTCAATTCATATACATCATACATAACTACTAAAGTGTTTTTAACTTCATCTTTGAAAATGGGGTTCTTCCACACCTATGTTCTTTTATATACCCTCTACTAAAACTTTATCCTTGGATCTATAATTGCACCTAGAGAATAAAGGAGTGGAACCTTACTCCAATATTTTTGGAATTTTGCTTCCTTTCTCATCACGGCGTCACAAAATGTAGGATTATTACGATACTTAGCAAACATTGAATTAATATTATAGAGTTGAGCAATAGCTAAGCAAAAAGTTGAATGATAAATTCCCGGCAATTGTGTAGTAGCATAATAAAAAATATTATAAGAATTATTTAATAATAAATACAATTTCAAAGTTAAGTCGACTAAGAGTAGAGGTGGGATATCTGTCCAAACACCATAATAATATAGTGTCCTCCGTACCAACACAAGATTTCAACATCAAATAAGTACTATTCCACCTATGTTTGACATCTAAAGCAAATTTCCTATATTTCACCCTATATTTTTTGCATGACTCCTTAAAATCTTGGAATCTTGGTCCTGTAGAATTAATATGCACCATTGCATCTTTCTTGGTTTCAATATGAAATTTAATACCTCTATTTAAGCCATCTTGAACACGTAAATTAATGATATGGAAAAATATTTTATCCAACGTAGGGTTCAAAACACTTGTAAGACGATCAATAACCTTATCATTGGGTGTAACATTATCTAAGAAATAGTGAGAATTCTATCTTTAATACCATATTCATGCAAATATATTGACAATAGCATTTGTAATATTATTATAGTATGAGGATATTGCAGCAAAGAAAAACAAGTATTCTCTTCTATAAAATAAATTCATGATCAACAAATTAGTAGTAACCTAAATCTTGGATACTAGTCAATAAGTTTGAAACTAGGAAGTATGGATACGAATACGGCGACACGATACGGACACGGGGACACAACATTGTAGGATATGACACGACTAATAAAAAACTATTTATATAAATTTTAAATATATTTTTGGTATTGTATTACTACATTTTTTCCTCCTAAACCTTGTAAAAATTACCATTACAAGCTTAAAACTATTTTTTGTTCAATATTTCTAGCAGGCAAGAATACCACAGAAAAATAATATTGCGTTTGCCTGGACTCGAACCCGCTACTATTGCTTGAAAAAACGTTACTTTAACCATTAGGCTACATACGCTTTTCATAATAATTAAAACATGTGAAAAATATATATTTTATTTCAAATACGATAGCACACGCATGCAGCCATAGGATACAGATATGCCTGCAATTTTGCCATATTCGTGCTTCCTAGGTCTGAAGTAAGAGATATTTTACCTAGAGTTAAAAAAAAGTGTCTACAATTTTACCTTTGCATTCCTCAAAGAGTTTAAGAGCATCAGACCTAGCTGTGTTACGTCAAATCTTGTGGTATCTTGGATTGAGGGCATTCTTCACATATTGTTCAAACTTAAGATCATCCGTAAAAGAAAATTTTTGTTCGACGCGCACAATATATTTCACCAACTCCTTGTCCATTGTAATGAAGAAGAAAAATTGATGCTCAATTGAGATTGTTTTAAAAATCTAACACCATGCTTTGGGGCACATGTTCGAGTATGCCTAATGAGATGTCCGGTGCCGTCAGGGCTAAAATGTTTTTTACAGCGGTTGTATATGACCTTCAATATTTTTTCACCGGCTTCTTTGGGTCAATAACTTTTTTTTATGTGTCCCCACACACTTAAACCTTTGCGCTTCTTTCTCGATTGCCCTCGCCCTTGGCCTCTCATCGGAGTCGTTGATGACACCATTTCATCGTCATCATTGTCTTCGATTTCATCATCAAACACATAATCGGGTGCTTGTTGGGTCGACAATTGGCTTTCCGGCATATAAGATAAGGTTCCTTCCTCATTTGGGTTGGTGAAAGAAGCATGGGTGGAAGATGCATTGAAATGAACCATTTATCTAAGAAAAGAGAAGAAGCACAAATAATTAGTAAAAAATAAGAATAATAATTTAATTATTCAAACTAATGAAATAAAAATGATGAAATATAAGTATAGTTACCAAGTGTAGAGAGCTTCGATTTTGGGTCCTTAGAGCTTGAAAAATAAAAATTAAAAAGCTTGAAGAATGAAAAACTAGATTAATTCTTTAGACCTTGGAGAGTTTAGAGAGCTTGAAGATTGGAGAGTTGGAAAAGAAGTTTATAGTAGAAAACCCAATTCTCTTCATTCTTTTGTATAGATTTTGATTTTTTAATAAAATGACAAAATACCTCTCAAAAGGTTAAAAATATAGCTATTTTTGGCGGTATTGTGGTCTAGGCAATGTTATGGGGTAGATGGCCCATGCAACGGCACAAGACTGATAGTTGTTGGATGGTCCCGCAACTTTTTTTTCGCAGTTGGATGATTATCCAACGGCGGCTAGCAACTCTGTTTTTTAATCCATTGGATGGTCATCCAAAGGCTGTTTTAAATAGTCTGCCATTTTTTTTATTTGGCTAGGCTGCGGGTCGGGCCCAAGGGCCTATCACCTAGGCCCGGCCTTGGCCCAACAGACCCACGGGCCGGGCAGTGGCCCAACTCTTCCAGGAACAGGCCATAGGCCCATAACTAAGCTTGGGTCCTCGACTTCTCTAATGGCTGAGGCTGTGGCCGGTTGGATGGGCTTACTTGTGGCATGCTCTTTGAGCATTGGTTTTATTCGTGTTTGTGGTGACTTGGCCCACATCTTCCACCTGCTATTGGGTGCGTTTGGAAATTGGCAGGGAAATATGAAAAAAAAAAATGAAAGCCTGACAATTTTCAGGGTGATTTGTAGATGATTTTTTTGAGAACCTGAAATTAATCATATTTTCAGCCTTTCACCATCAGTCTGACTCCTGATTGGTGACTTGTGTTTAGGAACTTGAAAAGAAAAATCAAGTGTATTTACGTTGGGCGGAGTAGGTGAAATTTTTTTGTTTTGTGTGATGGCGGCGACAAGAGGGCAATGGGAGGTGATGAAGTGACGAGGAAAAAATTTTCAGGCTGATCAATTTTTATCGTGAAGAGTGAAAATTCTCCATTTCAGTTTCCAAATGCACTGATAGCTGATAGGTGAATTTTTTCAACTTTTTCTTTTGCAGGAGAAAGAAAGGTATAAAAGGTTGTGTTGTGAACGTCAGGCCCAGGACGTTAGCACACATACGTCACACGCACGGATATCTGTTGGGCCATATCTATTAGGATTAGATTGCTTTCCTTCTTAATAAAAGACATATATTTTGTAATAAGGCCCGTTTGGGTATCTAAATATGTAACGGGCTGTAATGGCATAGTTAGTGGGTAATTAGGGCCCATCTGGCCAGCCCACCCTTTTTCCTTTATAAGGAGGTCTTCCTCCTTATTTAGGGTTTATGCAATATGAATTGATCTTCTTTCTACTTTTTCTTCCTTGTCTTCTTCCCTTTCTCCGGCCATGATACCTGGCCCTGTTCGTGTCCCGTGCTAGGACACAACATTGGTATCAGAGCAGTTGTGATCGGACGCCGTCGTTTTGTCCTACTCCCAACCACAACCCCCGGCTTATGAAATCCTTTACGGTTACTGCTCCACCCCGACGGCCGCAAGTCAGCCGTCTTTCCCGTACCGGACCACACCAGCTTCAGGACGTGGCTACTCCGTCACACGGGGAACTAAGTCATTCACGGTTCCAGACAGCCCCGCATCTGGCCATTGGGAGACGTCACGGGGAGCGCGGAGATCCGCCGAGTCTGCCGCCGTCGAGCAATAGTAGCGAATTTTTTATTTATTTTGGGTGACGACGACAGGCGGTGGTGGTGGTGGCAGTGGCGGCGATAAGAGGGCAGTGGGAGGTGATGAAGTGACGAGGTAAAAATTTTCAGGCTGATGCTCACTAGAATGAGAATCATCATTTTCACCTCTTTCAGGGGTGATTTGCTGATTTTTATTAGTTTTCACTGTCAAGAGTGAAAATTCTCCATTTCAGTTTCCAAATGCACTAACAGCTGTTAGGTGAAATTTTTCACCTTTCACCATCAACAACTCTTGTTAGTTCTTTCACTAAACAAACAGTTTTCACCTCAATCAGTCCCATTCAACCTGATTTTTTTAGTTTTTCAGTAACCAAACACACCCTTTGTATCCGACTCTCCGACCTCCGTGGCGAGTGGCAGCTACTTTTGTTAAAGGGAAACGATATTTGTACATCAAATTTTCTACAGATCACCCACTCATTTCCATACACATCAGCTGTGTATGAAAATGTGTAGGAATCTGATGTAAGGTTATCACTGCCTTTTGTTAAAATCCGAGCATCATTGGCCACTTTGCTGGTGTGAAGTCTACGCATACTTATCGTGAGGCAAATTGTGAGGCTCCCAGATATAGGCGCCAATACCATCGACTTGTATTCTTTAGTCTTATAGGTTGTTTCGCCCTTCGAGGCTCCCTTTTTCTTTTGCAGGAAAAAGAAAGGTATAAATAGGGGTGTAAACGAGCCGAGCTGAGCCGAGCTTGGGCATGTCTCAGCTCGAGCTCGAAATTTTAAAATCGAGCTCGAGCTCGGCTCGGCTCGTTTACAGCTCGATCCCTCCCAGCTCGAGCTTGGCTCGAGCAGGATTCTGGAGCTCGGCTCAAGCTCGAGCTCGAGTGCCTAATACAGGAAGGCACGGACCAGGCTCGAGCTCGGCTCGCCGGCGCATCACCGGCCGAGGCACCGATGATGTTGTCGCAGGACGTGACGGATCAGAAATCAGAATAAACAAAAAAAAACAAATTTTTAGTTGCCGGAAAAGAAGGAGATGGTGTAACGCCCGAAAAATCGGTATGTCTATGAAAACTGCTATTTTAGGAAACCGGTCTAAAATAGGCAGGTTTTTCCGAGCGCGAGGACTAGGCCTGGCGCTGTAACCCGTCTGACGTTAGGGGTTTGATACACTTGACGCCAGGACCACTCGAGTGCCAGGGCTAGGGCTAGTCTTGCGTGTGGCGGAGCCTAATGGGCGTGCTACCAGGTGTAGAACTCGTGTACGGTGGAACTGCACATCACACGTGTATGTCATCTTAACCGTTCATCTAAGAATTTGTGAGAACCTTTAGAGGGCCACGTGGACCCTGTAGTGGTGCGCCACCTTATGGGTGACGTGGACACCCTTGGGCGCCATGTGGTGGGGACCCTTTCTATTTGGAAATTTCATTAATGGTTTACCTTTTTAGAAATCAATTTGGGAATTAGTATTTGGTAATCAAGAGAGGTAGGTGGTAGATGGGGTGAAACTCTAGACAATTTAATAAGAGCAAAGACCAAGATGAGTTAGTGGAGTTAGTTGAGAGTTAACACTAATTCCATGCAATTGACTCCATTAACTCAATTAGTAGAAAACCGAAGAGACATATGGGAAAGAGAAATTCCAGAATTTTCTGTTGCAATCTGGGCCATTGAGTTGGGGAAATGATCAACGGTGGAGAATTATTTAAAATGTCTATAAATAGGGCTCTAGTAGGGGGCGGTTTTTGCTTGAGTGCTTAAGCCATTCAAATCAGCTTATGAGCACCTCATAGCTCGACCTCTCCCTCTACCTTTTCCGACCGACGGCAGCCCATCTCTAGTGGTGTTCGTAGTGGTCCAAGCAAGGTCGACCGGCGTGGTGGTGCAAGAAGTGTTACCCGCATAGGAAGAGATTGGATTTTCGTCTACAAGGTAGGTGCTTTTCTTTTTCCCACTTATCCTTGATGCAATGTTTGATACCTCAGATCGAAAGTGTCCTTTGATCATGCTGCGATTGATATATATGTGCATGTGTTTATGCTGATCTATGAATTTTGGGTAATGTTCTAGATTATGAATCACTTTTGATATTCGGTATATGAGTATATCCAATTTTTGAATCGATCTTCAATGTTGTAAACCATAATCATGCATGGCTCCAACTAGACCATATGGTATTCTCACTGATTGAATCGAGTTGATCCCACTTTGTTCTGTATGGTACAATTTGCTGTCCATTTAAAGCTGTCCTTTTTCCTTGTTTCTATATTAAAACCAATCGATGATGATATGGTCTCATCCCGGATTCCAAATGTGTTGTGTTCAATCCCTAAAGTTTGAATCTTTGATGTTAATACTTGCTGTTGATCAGATGTTCCAATCTTCGAGATTAGCTTTGGGTCGTCAGATTTTCCTGTCTCAAGATAATTGTCTATTTTGGGTTATGTTAGCCGAGAAGGAGTTATGAGTGCAAAACTGTTTTGTTATAATGAGATATATACCTTATGACACTAAGTGTAAAATAATAACTTTAATGAAAAAGAGTCACTATAACTCAAAGGCTAATGTACCCTAGTTGTCTCATGCGTCAGTGTTGACTGTGTCCCGAATTAATTGTTCCACTTGCAGATTTCGAGTTAAAAATGAATGTGTTATACAAAACTGTTTTGTATACTAACACATATCTTAAGATTAATAAAGTAATAATTAGGGAAATGAGTTACCGGAGTTAGAAGATTGCTGTACTTAGTCTCTCATGGGTCAGAGTGGGTTGTGTCCCTATTTAATTGTTCAACTTGTAGTTATTAGTTTAAACCGTATGTATATGTACAACCGGCTTTGAGATTAACAACTTGGGTAAGAAACTAAGTAATTACAGAACTATTGGGAGTTATCAAAATCCAGGAGAGTAATGTAATAAATATAGAATGCATTAATAAGTGATTAATTAATTAATATACTGTATTGATTAAGTAAGTTTAAAAGTAATACTCTCGGCCAGACATAGTCCTGCGCCAGTAGACTGTATTCGAAAAATTGTAACTAAATGAAGAAATTTCAGAAAATTATGCCGTAAAATGATTTAGAAACTAGAATCAGAAGACTATTTGGCATAAAAATTTCGGATTAAAATTTGCTCTGAGCAAACTGTGGTGAACAAGTGAAGTGGGCTAATGTGCAGATAACGGTATAACTTCGGGAAGATTTACACTATACCTTATATCAAAACTATATATGTCACGCCCCAGATTTCCAAGACCTATTTACGCGGAAGCGACTTTCCAATGAAGGTCAAGGGTAGGAAACTTGGGACGGACCGAATACTCGAGACCTCCACTATCCCTTTTTAATATTAGGGAACATGCAGGATCATCACGACTTAAACAATAATTACTTACAAAATATGGAATAACTGAAAAGATATCTAAATTGTTATTACAAGGTCTTGAAACGCCTTAACACAACATAAAATAAAGTAAAACGGCGCGCAGGCCGCGAGTTCAAGCATCCAAATCACAATAAAATAAATAAACAAGTCTTCTGTCTCCATCGTCCACTCACGTTGCTGATTGCCGTCACCGCTGCTCCTCCTTAATTCCTGCATCAGAGGATGCATGAGTATTCCATAGGAAATACCCAGTAGGATACAGAAAAATCACAGTGGAACAAATGGTACAAGAGATGACTCCAAAACAGATATAGGTCAACAGACTTGGTTTAACAAACTGATTTCACGTATCTGAACATCTGACATCCTCGACTCATCATAGTCTAGGAATTAATGGTCAAAGACTCCAACTTACACAGAGTAATGGAGATAAAATATTAATATAAGCTCTGGACATCTAAAGTGTCAGAGGTAACAATTTCTGCTCGCAAACTGTCCATTTCTTCATGGAAAACAATACCAGAACATCCTAGAGGTTCTACAGTGGAACCCGGCCATGCGTCTAGGGATGCTGGCCCCATCGGTGCTTACGGGCACAATGGGCGGAGATTGCAGACCTTCCGTAATGTCATACAATCTAAGCGCACGCGGTTGCCGTCATCGGCTGAACTACAGAGGTTCATCATCATCGGAGATCTCGCAGGATCTAGCAATGGCTCGTGAGCATACTATGATTCCGACTAAGAGCTCTCAGGAACGCTACTTAGTGGAGAAACTGTTTCTTAGAACATCGGGTTTTATTCTGAAAAGGCTTAACTCAAAGCTTTCTGAATTTCAACTCTTCATAGGAGTAAAATACAATTATCGATCACAATGCAAATAGACTCACTAAGGAGTGTTTGAACATCTCAGAACAATTAGGTCTGGGAACTCGGTTGAGACCCGACCGAAAGACTCATCAAAGAGACCCATCACTGGCTCGCCAAAGGTCCATGCTCCGCCGTCTTCATCGTCGTGCCTAATCCTAGGGTTGACAATCCCCGACACAGAAATAATGAAATGACATGTCTCAAATAGACCACGTCAGAGATTCTGAAAAAGATTCTCACATTGAATACCCTTGAGTTGTGAATAACTCAAGAGAAGAACACAAAGGACAATTAAAAAGGGACACCCCGTTCGACTCTAGGATCCGCTTTACACTTTGAAGCTCACTGGTCCCAAAGTCTTATAAGTAGTATCACTCTTAATTAAAGTCTTTCATTATTATCTTGAATTAAGTTTCTTAATATTATTAGGGTTTTAGGGTTAATACGCGCAGGAAACCAGTTCTGTCCAAACAGAACAGCCCACTTCCGAAGGTCACTACGCCCTGTACCCAAAGAACTAACTTCTGAAATTTTTATCCCAGATTCCCTCAGATGTCTAGTTTACAGATTGACAAACGGTTTACTGTTTGGATTTTTCTACAATTAGATATCATTTTTAGAGTGGGGTCTGTCTGAGCAGGACTGCCCCTGGCCGAGACCACTTAACACAAGTTATACCCATTAATTAATTATACAACTTTTTATAATTCCCTAATTACCCTTACTGACACTCTTAACCTTTTCTTAATGTATTTTACAGAGCCTAAGGGTTCTGGAATTATTGATTTAATCTCAGCATTAGGTTACACTTATCACCCGATTGCTAATCTTTTAACTTGATTCTTATATATCAAAAGTATTGAACAAGCCAAGTAAACTTGGACACCTCCACGACCCAAACAGGTTCTGACATGACGTCAGACCACTCTCGGACTTCAGAGTGTGGTGCCAAATTGATTACTCAAATTAATCACATACTTTACATATGATATACACATATACCCTTACCCGATGGTGTTTATAAGCAATAATGTAATAATCTTGTAATTAAGCCAAAAGGACAACTATTCCCGGACGACAAAGCTACTGGTCCATGACCAAAGATTCAAACTTTATGACATCAGAGAGTGAATTAATACCTTTAGAGATCAATACACGAAGTATCAACAAGAATCACGCCGAAAATGGCATAAGACAATAAATCGGCGAGTATCAATCAAACCATAAGGGATTCAATAATAAATCATGACAAATAACTCCGGACAGAAGTTGGACGTCAACTTTATGCAATAAAGGTGACAACTTTCTGGAATTTATGCAATGGGGGACGTCTAACTAGGCATTAGGATACTACGAATCAAGCATAAGAGTACCGAATGAAGCATTTCATATAATATGAATCAATAACATCATGGTATACTCGATAATTCATGTCATATGAAATTAAATCAAGGCATATAATATCTCAGTATGAGCATCAAAAGACTACTCGAAATCATGTCAAAAATCATGAATCACACATGTGGAAAAAAAATGCTCCTACCTCTTATGACAAACCGAAAATCCCTTTGCGTAGAACGCTCCTTGCTTCGCGCCTTCTCTTACGTCCGTCGATTCTCCACACCACGAAGTGATGAAAGAATGAAGAAGAGGTGCTGGTTTAGAGAAGTGTGAAGGAGGGAGAAGGCACACCAAATGGGGACGCAGGCTAAAGGGAAGCCGGCCCCTTTTTTGTCCCCTTTTTATAGGTGATTCAACCCCTAGGCTAAGCAATCTCGACCGTCCGATTACTTCTCATCCAACGCTCACGAAAAGGTCCAGAAAAATGCAATCTTTCCATTCCAACAAGCTCCCATATCCAGCCTCATCAGAATATTTGGATTGCCAATTAGTTGGGGTCAAGCTAATCTTCAAGATTTTCCCAAACCGAAAAAGGTAAAATTGCAACTCCATTTGGGCGCCCAAACCAAAAGCCACCTAGGTCCAAATTTGAATGGTAAGCTTTGGTAAGATTCTCCTTGAGGCTGATTGGCTCCTACTAAAATTAGTTGTAATCAAATCAATTAAGAGGTTGATTAAAGAGATAATTTGCAATTATGCCATGTAACCACCTGGGCCAAATCTATTCCCACGATCTGCTCCTCTACACAAATGGCGCCCCCTCTTGTTATTGGAATATGCTTTGGCATCTTCCTTAACTACCAATCACCTCCCTTAAATATGCCCTAATCAAATCAATTACAGATTAGGGAATCCATTAATTCAAATTAGTGCAAATCAATTTACAAGAGATCTCCCCACGATTTGGCTTCCCAAATCGTGGGTCCAAGACGTCCACGTCACCCATGAGGTGGCGTGACCCTCAGGGTCCACGTGGCCCTTCCCTGGATTTTGCACGTCTAACAACACAGATCGCTGATGAACGGTTAAGATAACTTATACGCGTGCTGAGCAGTTCCACCGTGCACGAGTCCTGTCCTGGTGACACATCCACTGGGCCCCGTCACACGTGCACTCGCACACGTGACTAGCCCTAGCCCTGACGCTCGACTGGCCCTGGCGTCAGGTGTATCAAACCCTGGCGCCAGATAGGTCACGGCGCCAGGCCCAGTCCTCGCGCTCGGAAAAACCTGCCTAATCTGGCTAAACAATTTTATTTGACCCAAATCATCAAGATAGGGTTTCACTAGGTCAAAACGAAATACCAGATCAATAAGGCACGACAGATACGAAAACTTTTCTATTTTAGACCAGATTCCTAAAATAGCACTTTCCAAAAACGTACCGATTTTTCGGGTGTTACAATATATACCTATTAACAAATTGTAATAATCTCATTAAAACTCTGAAGAAAGGAGTCTGTGATGTCACTGAATTAATCTAATTCAGAAATTGAGTTATGTCAGATTGAGTCATTCTTTTGTGGTGCATCGCACTACAAACCTGATATTCTTTGGAACCAAACTTGGAATCTTAAGCTCTCGGTTAGGGTTTATTCCCTTAAACCCTACCATCCAGTATTCATGACATATAACCCTCAGTATTGTTAGAAAACCAGATGTCTTGAATGGAGTTATGCATGATGAAGGTGTCATTCTGTTGAGTCTCAATTATGAGTCTTCCGATGATTGAATTCAGAAATTCCTTAATCACTCTTATGTGAGTCAGATATTGAATATTACTCCTTTGGAAGTCCGATGTTGAATATTACTCATTTGTGAGTCAGATTACTCCTTTGAGAGTCAGATATTGAATGATACTCTTCTGTGAGTCCGATATTAAGAGATGATAGATCTTTAGAATAGGAGAACCCATATTATTTCAGATTGATTCAGTTCCATGTAAACTGCTTCTCCACCAAGAGTTTTGATGAATGCTCTTTGTGTGGAATCATAGTATGCTCACGAGCCATTGCTAGATCTTGCGAGATCTCCGATGATATATGAACCTCTGTAGTTCAGCCGATGACGGCAACGCGTGCGCTTCAGATTGTATGACATTACGGAAGGTCTGCAATCTCCGCCCATTGTGCCCGTAAGCACCGATGGGGCCAGCATCCCTAGACGCATGGACGGGTTCCTCTATAGAACCTCTAGGATGATATGGTATTTGATGTCCATAGAAGAAGTGGACTGATCAGAGAGCAAAAATTATTATCTTCGAATCAGAATTCTTGATTATCTTCCTCCGTTGCTCTGTTCGTGTGGAGTTGAGTTATTGTTCATCAATTCTTACCGTTGGTGGTCCTTGGAGTTTGAGTTATCAATTGACTATTCTTTATCGTTGATGATCCTTGATAATGATGATTGTTTCAGTAAGGTAAACTCTGTATTTACTCATCCTGTCATTGATTAATGTGTCTTGATATTTATACCATCTCGTCAGTTTCCTATTATCTGTTGTGGGTTTTTCTTGGCACCTACTGGGTATTTCTTTCGAAATACTCATGCATCTCTCGATGCAGGTTTGAAAGTGGAGAAGAATTGACAGGGTTCGTGTTGGAAGCTCGATGATGGAAGTTCCTAGAAATGTATTTTCTTTATCAGTTTTTATTTTCTGTGTGCTGAGATTTTAGCAGCCTGTGTGCTGTCTTTAATCTGGATGTTTGGCAGTTATTGTCTTGTTTTTTTTGTTTTGTATCAGAGTAGTGGATCTCTTAAGGTTTGTATTATTTAAGATTCTTGTACAACAGATATTGTTTAAGCATTCTGGACAGAGAGGAAGTTGTGATTGAGTATTCGGTCATGGCCCGGGTTTCAACCTCAAAACCTTTATTGAGTTAGTGCTTCCGCGCATTTTTCGAGGTTTTGAAATTCGGGGCGTGACAGATGGAACCTCACCTGACGCCCAGCGCCGCCGCCGTCGCCTCACCAGCGTCGCACCCTCCCCCAGCAACTGCTAGGGGCGGCCAGAGCCCCCCCCTCCCCGACGCCGCCTCCACCCTGTTGAGCCCCTCGCCCGGCACCGCCGCCTCGCCAGAGACCTCCCTAAAAAAATTCACCTCGGCCCTCACCTCTCCAGCGCCGTTGTCGTCGCTGCGGGCTAGAGCCCCCCTCCTCTCGTCGTCGCCGTGCCAGAGACCCCCTAAAATCCCCTCAGCCCTCACCTCGCTGTCGTCGTGCGCAAGAGCCCCCCTCGCCGTCGCCGTCGTGCCAGAGCCCCCCAAAATCCCCTCGGCCCTCACCTCATCGTCGCCGTGCGCCAGAGCCCCCCTCGCCGTCGCCGTCATGCCAGAGCCCCCCAAAATCCCCTCGGCCCTCACCTCGTCGCCGCCGTGCGCCAGAGCCCCCCTCCTCTCGCCATCGCCGCGCCAGAACCCCCCCCCCCCCTCTTTTTCTCCCTCCTCTCCCTCCCCCTGTTCCGAGAGGAGTCGTGTCAATTCAATTTGTGGATCCTTTGTGGGCCATTATGACAAGTAGGCGAGTCATGTCAATGGTGGTGAGCATGACTTTCTCCTAAGCGGCGCGTGCCTACTAATTTTTCCCGTGTTCGCTGTATTAGGGACACGCGTCAGGAAAATAGCCACGTGTAGAGAACAAAAGAAAATAACGTATATAAAATAGCCTACATACAAAGGATACACATGAGGAAAGTAGCCTACGTCTAGTGGATTTCCTCTGCACATACGTGTAGTTGATCCTCTCCAAAGAAAGGGTATAATTACAAAATAAAGACAAATCACAAAATAGGAAAAGCCCACCAAAACTGTCCATTGGAGAAATGAGGGAATCATAAAAAAAAAATTGAAATTGAAAAATCCAAATAGGCATGTGATGAGGAAGAAGGGGGTCAATGTCACTCCAATGTTTACGAGATAGTTTTTGTCTGATTGAGAGGTTCTTTTCTTTTTATTCTCTCTCCCTCTTTTTTTGTAGGCAGTGTGAGCCTGAAGACTAGACTAAACAATGGGGCTCTGTAATATGACGGTCTCTCAAAAATGACAGACCTTTCTATACCACTCACTCGCTCTCTGGTGCTTCTGTGTGCTTTGGCCAAGGATCCTGCGAATATATTGCGTGATATCAAACGGACAACATAGACATATGATGCAAGGCCAATACACGTACAACTCAAATGTCTGACAGTCTTTTGCTCTAACCCCTCCACCTTCCTCGAGGCCTCCACTCAAGGGAAGCCAAAAGAATTTCCTAATTATCTTTTAAGCCTATAGACTGGCTCACTAAAATGAGTCAGGTAGATTTTAAATTCACTTGTATGGGCCCCATCAACCATGTCTAGCAGTAATTCTTGAATTTCAAGATACTTATAGAGTTGATTGTAAGAACAATCATCATATTTTAAAAAAATTATCAAACATCAGCTTCTCTAATTTATGATGAAGTGGAAAAAAATAAATTCAATGCTTAGTATAAGGCAAAATTTGTCTTAATAAAGAACACTTAATTAGTAAGGAAATAGTAAAACAATTATTCCACATTTTTAATAAATGGTTCTAACTTCTAAGCACATATTGAGCTTGAAGCCTTTCTATTTCTCTTCTAAAACTTCATACCCAAGTAGTATGTACTATATCTTCCTGTGTGAACAAGAATGTGATTTTTTTTCTCTATTAACATCTTTATAAATAGATATTTATACATACTAATATTTTATATTTGTATATATATATATATATATAAAATATAACGAGCCGAGCTCGAGCCGGCTCGCGAGCTTATTCGAGCCGTAGCCGAGCCGAGTATCATTGGGCTCGGGCTCGGCTCATATTGAGACGAGCTCGAGCTGAGCCGAGCCGAGCCCCAGCATGAGCCGATCCGATCCGGAAAAGCTCGCGAGCCGGCTCGGCTCGTTTACACCCTTAGGTATAAAAGGTTGGTCATTGGCTTATCGCATTTGCAGATTTTGACAATAAATATGACTTGGAGGGGGTAATCTTTTGGATACGTAAAACACCGCACCGCCTCCCATATATAGGTGCCACTATCATCGGAATTATTTGGCACAATTGCTTGATTACGTCACCATTTATGCCGCCTTTATAGAAGCCGATGACCTTCAAGATCCACGACGCACAAACTTCAGCGCTCCGACATGAAATAGATGGAGCACTACTCCAGGGCACCAGGGAGCTGTAGATCTCCAAGATCGTGGCAATGTGATGCTTTGCATTGCACCAGCAAGTTGCGCATAACGTTAGCCAAACACGCCCCCTCACTACCTCTAGGCTGACCGTGCATTCTTGCCAAAAACGATGTACTACATGGGTGCTATGTATTTGCTACTTAAGAACATGGGTGTTAAAGTACATAGACATTCTATGTACTTCTTTAGAGCCCCATGTTCTATGGTCACCGTGGTTGGTCATGGTGCTCGGTCTGGAAAGCATTTTGGCTTGGGGACGAACCCACCTTCTTACGCGTCCTTGAACTTGCAAAGGGTGCCATGACCAACCCAATATTGTGGTCAACATTACCTTATAAGCCAACTGCCGTCAAGGTTGTTGAAGCACAGATCATAGTCAACTTCAATCGTATGTGGGAGACTTTGCTATGAAATATGGGTTTTATACAATTTTTATATGTATATAATACATTTTCCCTCTATTTTTTAGGCCATATTAGACGTATTTTTTTAATACTATGCATATACAATAAATGAATAAAGATTTCATAACAGCTTGAACTTTTGGAAAACTTGGTTATTTAACATGGTATCAGAGCTCGAGAAGGTCATGAGTTATAATCTTGCTAGAGGTGTTTATATCCCAATTATGTTCTACATGTTGCACTATATAGACGCTTACACATGAGGGGGGATGTTAGAATATACAATAAATGAATAAAGATTTCCATTTTCTAACAGCACGAGCTTTTGGAAAACTTAATTATCTTACATTTTGGTGCATTCTTCATCCGATACACCAATTGACACGATACTGGCTACATATCGGTTACAACGCAAATGCACCAATTGAAGCGACGATCGCTACATACCGGATACAACCCATACACACCAATCTACGCGACGCTCACTGCATACCGTATCCAACTTACCCATTATTGGGGGCTATTGAAGAGATATAAGAAGCAAGCAAAGAAAAAGAAAGAACGGAGGTATGGAATTTCCATACTTTCTACTTTTTAAGTTCCACATTTTAATTGTTCTATAATCAATTTTTTAAATAAATTTGTACTTTTTACATATTTTCCCCGTATTTTCTATTTTTTTTTGTATTTTTTCACATTGTCGTACTGTTGTTGTACCTACACCTTTTCTCCTTTATGGAAGCAAATCATTTTCCATATCACAAACCTTATCTTATGCATAAACTAATAAGTGCAGAATCCTTTTACTGTCTTATCAAAATTCGCTATAAAAATGTCCAAATGCTCCAGTCTTGACGACATGAAGGGCCAATTGTATTTCTGACTAATGCATTTTCTGCTACTCAGACATGCATCCTAGTCAACGACTCCATGTCCAAATTCATTCTTGTTGGTCTTTGCCTCGGCCTCCTCTCTTCACTCCCTTTGGTCTCCGGTAGATCGTTTTTACGTATATTCCATGCATCCAATGCGAGCCAGAATCATGTCTTCCTCATTTCATCTTTTCCTGTTGTCACTCTTTCTACCAATGGCGATCCTCGTCTTCTCTGGTCGAGTGTCGGCCGACCCACAAACTAATCTCCTCCTCACGGCCTGCAGCCCGTACAATGCCACCGATAGCCACAACTTCCTGGCCGACCTCAATAGCACCTTGACTTATCTCCGGGCCAACCTCTATTCCTCCTCCTCCACCAGCTTTGCCATTGTGCATGAACCACTTAACGCCCTCTTCCAGTGCCGGAACTATCTTTCTACGGTAGACTGTCGCGACTGCTTCAACACTGCCGTCTCCCAGATAATTGGGAAATGCCTTGTGGCCAACGGCGCTCGAATCATCTATGATGGTTGCTTCCTTCGGTACGAGAGCATCGGGTTCTTCGAACAGTCCACCGTGCCAGGGAACACGGCATACTGCGGCAACAAGACAACACCGGCAACAAGAGCCAAGTTTGTCAAAGAGGCGCGCGGGCTGCTGACTGATTTAGTGGCGGTCACGCCGAGAATTGACCGGTACTTTGCAGCAGCACAGAGAGGAGATGCTTATGCGGTGGCCCAGTGCACAATGACAACAAGCACGGCCGGGTGCCGCCAATGCCTGATCGTCGCATACCAAAACATCGACCCGTGTTTGGCCTGGTGCCAAGATGGTCGGGCGGTGGATGCCGGCTGCTTCCTCCGCTACTCGGACGAGGCCTTCTTCAAGGACAACCAAACCACTGACCTTCATGCCTACCTACATTCAGGTAACACAAAGTTCACTAAAAAAATGTATCACCGGACCCCTGGACAGCGGCTGAACAGGCCTGACTTGATTGGTTGGGTCCTCACCCGGTCATGAAAACATGTTCAGCCGCCTGTCCAGGCGGTTGCTGTAGAAGAGAACTCAAGTTCACTCGTAATGACATGACAAGGATTGCTTTGTTTGATGGAGTTATGTGACGAATTTAATGATATGCCACTTCAACATGGTACTCCCTCCGTCCGAATATATTATTATCAGCATAATGTTTTTCAAAATGGACTAATTTTAGTTCATTTTGAAAAACTTACGATGATAATAATTCTGAACGGAGGAAGTATATGCTTATTTTGAAGTGCACCTGTTTAACGTATTCAAGACAATTTATTCATATCAAGGAGAAATTATTACGTAAGAATAGCCCTCATAACACGGATGGTTGAACAACACGCTTCACAAAGATCACTCGCATATTAGCCCTCGACTCGCATGTCATACAGTGTGATCCATTTTCACTATATTGCCGTGGGCTCCGTCCTACCTATTAATTTCTCCTTTGAAGTCTTAGTTTCCATTTCATAGCCTAACAAGCCATGAGATGAGTTTGTAGCAAAAAAAAAGTATGGGATAAGTTGTAATTATTAAAGGATGAGTAGTCCAGTACCACCCTACCTATTAATTTCTCCTTTAAAGTCTTATTTTCCATTTCATAGCCAAACAAGCCATGAGATAAATTTGTAGCCAAAAAAGAAGTCATGAGATAAGTTGTAATTATTAAAGGATCAGTAGTCCAGTACCACCCTACCCATTAATTTCTCCTTTAAAGTCTTATTTTCCATTTTATAGCCGAACAAGGCATGAGATAAGTTTGTAGCAAAACAAAAGTCATGAGATAAGTTGTAATTATTAAAGGATGAGTAGTCGAGTACCACCCCACGGACTAGCGCACCCCGGCAGTCGGTAGATGTCTGGCATCTGAAAATACGCTGACAGTGGAAATCCACCGATCATCTAAAGGAGTAGGCTCGCTAAAACCTGGGGTTGTGAACCATTCATCCAGAACTAAATCATTTTTAAGTAGCAAAAAAAAAAAAGAAAGAAGAAAAACACAGCGTGCTTCTTTTAATGTTTAGATCCTAATTCAGCTTTCGGAGAGTTGAGATACATTATGTCTTTTCATGATGACTGGCTTAAGCATTTCGTTTGTGTAAGTGTTCACTAACAAAATATGCCAATGGATTATAATCATCAGGTGGTTCAGTAGAGAAGAGGGCCATCATAGGGAGGGTTGTGGGTGCAACTGCGTTGCTTTTGCTCTTTATCTCCTTTTTTGCATTCTTCTGGCGTGCTAAACGGCAATCAACCACACACAAAGGTTGTTTCATGACCAAGATTAATATTACGTGGATTTGGAAGATGATGAAGAAGAACATAGATTGAAATTAGAGCATTGTGAACTGCTGTTTTGTAGGAAACTTGGTGGGGGCGACTGAGCTGCGTGGTCCGGTCAGTTTCTGTTATGAAGGTCTCAAGTTAGCAACAGAAAATTTCAGTGAACAGAACAAATTGGGAGAAGGGGGTTTCGGGGGTGTCTACAAGGTAAGTTATAGCTTGTTTACTACTTCAAATTGGACAATGTACTATGACTTGATATTGTTAATTGAATCTGGTTGCTGCTTATTGGTCTATCTCAGGGGGTTCTCAATGATGGGAAACTTGTAGCTGTGAAGAAACTTGCCATTGGCCTAGACAATAGAGTGAGAGCTAATTTTGAGAGCGAGGTGAAGCTAATCAGCAATGTCCATCACCGGAATCTCATTCGCCTTCTTGGATGTTGTAGCCGAGGCCCAGAACTGCTCCTGGTTTTTGAATACATGGCAAACAAAAGTCTCAACCAGTACATATACGGTACATTTTCCTTCCAATTACACTCAGAACTATGATAAACTAAAGATAGTCCTTAATGGCTATAATTTGCTTGGTATTTTCATACAATTTGCTTCAGGTGACAAAAGTGGGTCCCTCGATTGGAAGCAGAGGTTCAACATAATTGTTGGGGTGGCTCGCGGCTTGTCATATCTGCACGAGGAGTTCCATGTTTGTATCATTCATAGAGACATCAAGTCCAGTAACATCCTTCTTGATGACAACTTCCAGCCCAAAATTGCAGACTTTGGTTTGGCAAAACTTCTTCCTGGCGACAGAAGTCATCTTACTACCAACTTTGCGGGCACCTTGTAAGTTACAGAAAGTGTAAAATAGAGCAATTTCACATAGATTTTATATATATATATGGGAAAAGTTTATATGAGATCGTTCTCATATTGCTTATATGAGGCCACTTTGAATCGTAGCTGTTGGATCTTGATCTGACGGCTACAAATATCCATAATATCTTACCCACTCCTTGATGTGACACACTCACCTACCCACTGATTTGATATCCACCCTCCGATCGAAATCTAACGGTAATAAAAATTGGCCTCATGCTCCTTATATGAGAACGATCTCACGTAAACTCATCTATATATATATATATATATGGGAAAAGTTTAAATGAGATCGCTCTCATATTGCTTATATGAGGCCACTTTGAATCGTAGCCGTTGGATCTTGATCTGACGGCTACAAATATCTATAATGATCTCACCCACTCTTTGATGTGACACACTCACCTACCCACTGATTTGATATCCACCCTCCGATCGGAATCTAACGGCAATAAAGATTGGCCTCATGCTCTTTATATGAGAACGGTCTCATGTAAACTCATCTATATATATATATATATATATATATATATATATATATATATATATATATACACACTTGTGATACTCCTCAGTTCATGAAAATAATTACACTGTAGAAAATCTGTCTTTCAAGCCATTCTTCAATAATGTTCTTGATGTGGATGCTGTGGTCCTCATTTTTGTCATGTTTAATTTCGAGAATCCCGGTCCCATATCCACATTGATTGATTGACCCAGAAAGTACTCCCCCGAATAATCAGATTTCCTATTAATTATCCGTGGCCGAGCACAATGATCGAAGACCTTGACCACGGTACATAGGGACCTAACATAGTTCATAATAATATTTATTATTCCCTCAGTCCAATGAAGCTTGTTTGCATTTGGAAAACACGGGTCCATCATTACATGGCTCACTTTGCTCCCTCACTGCAAGAACATGGAAAGAGGAGGGAGAACTCTATTTTTCGTATGGGCATTAGAGTCCAATAAGTTTAACTCATTTCAAATGCAAACAAGGATCATTGGCCGGAGGGAGTATTATATGATGATCATTTGTTAACGTAGTACATAAGTATCCGTGTTCTACATTAGTACCATATAATTGTATGGCCACGGTGATCAAGCTAGACGAATTCATTAATCATTGAGTCTGTTTTTCTCTTTCTCGACCCTCTCTCTTTCCGTTTCTCTGAATTAGAGACTTTTTTTTTACAATGTGAAATAAACATTCTATGGATAAGTGTAGCGCTTTTTCCTGGCGAACATATTACGTAAATGTAACTATTTTTTCCTGATGGCCATTTTTTTGTTTCAAAGATGATGTCTTGTGCATTTCAGATAACCAAAATTCGCAGCGGGAAACATCAATTTAAGAAAGAATTCTTTAAATGTGGTTTCCGTTAATTTAATGTGTGAAATTTTGCAAATTACTGCTGCAATATTGAACAGGGGTTACACTGCACCAGAATATGCACTTCATGGGCAATTATCTGAGAAGGTTGACGCATACAGCTTTGGCATAGTCGTCCTGGAAATTGTGAGTGGTCGAAAAAGCAATGACATCAGGCTGGAGTCAGTCAGTCAGTACCTCCTTGAATGGGTATGATTCAAGTTTCCCAGTAAATCAACTTGTCAAGCCAATTTAGATGTTCCATTTATTTTATGTGATAACAATCCCAACAGGCATGGAAATTGTATGAGTCGAACAAGATGATGGATTTCGTGGACGAGAAGCTAGACAGAAGTGAGTACGAGGAAAATGAGATGGCAAGAGTGATAGAGGTGGCTCTGCTATGCACTCAGTCAGCAGTGTCATTGAGGCCAGCCATGTCTGAAGTGGTGATAATGTTGTTGAGCAAAGGCCATGCCATGCCGACTCCAATTCGGCCAACCTTCATTGATACCACCGAGTTTGATACATCTTCGTACGCCATGATCTCCACCAATTCCCATGGAGATGTTTCGACTTCACAATTGTCCGCTAGACCATGACATGGAATGTTGGTTGGAACGTTTGTTCTTTTGCATTTAAGGGCTTATATTGTATCGTGCCAAAGAAAGGGCTCATATCTTTGATGAAAATTTTAAGTAGAACTTTGATGACAGGTTTTCAGCTTTGGAAGTACTACTGGCTTTCAAGCCTTCGTAGGTTAGAGTTAGCATCCATGTTATCTTGAAAAATGTTTCTTTAAAGTGTGACTTTGTAAGGGCATGGCAGTGTCCCTCCCTTTACTTTTGACGTAATTAACGATGATAAAGGTGTGTTTGTTTTGTGTGGTTCTTAATACTAATATTAGTTTTTGTTCAAAAAAACATTAGCCATATATTTTGCAGGATAAGAACTTCAACAAAAAAAGGAGCGGCCGACAACCATTTCTGTTTTGAATGTTTGAAATGAGCCCCTTCATCTCTATCTATTGTGTATGCATGTCTCATATTAAAGCTCTCACCTTTATATGAAAAAGCAAGTATTTTCTTTCATTATTATGTGTCTCATTGGTATCAAAGCTAGATTTGAGCAAGTTGGGTGATTTTCAAGAGTGGATTTTGAAGGCTTCTTGAAGGGGAAACAAGCCCCATTCAAGATTGAAAATGGCAAGCACAAGTGTTATGGCAAATGGCATCCAAAGTCACTTCATTCCTACGTTTGACGAAGAAAATTATGATTTTTGGTATGTAAAAATGAGAACTTTGCTTATATTGCAAGATTTATGGGAGGTGGTCGAAGATTGATATGCAGACCCTATTTTGGAGCAACTTTGACACCGGGGGGATAAAGAGGGCGACAACGAGTGAGCCCGACGACGGGTGAGGGGGCGGTGGATATTTTTTTTTGTCAGCTCTCTCTTGTCTGCCTGATTTTCACTCGGGTGAGAATTAACCTTTCAGGGGTGAAAGGTGAAAAATTATCACCTTTCACCTTTCAGGGCCACTTTTCAGCTTCCAAACACTTTTCACCTTTATAGGTGAAAATTTTTACCTTTCAGGGCTGAAAGATGGGTTTTTTCAGCTTTCAAATGCACCCTTGGTGTTGTAGTCATCAATACAACAAAAATAAATGAGGCTTTGGATGTTCTATAAAATAAGTATATAGGCTTAATGAAGGTAAGATCTATTAAGCTTCAAGCTCTGAGAAGAGATTTTAAAAATCTCATAATGAAAGATGTAGAATTGTTGAATGGTTACTTCTCTAGAGTTGTTGAAGTTGTGAATCAAATGAAGACATATGAAGATACTATTAGTGACTAAAAAGTGGTTGAGAAGATTTTGATTTCATTGGCAGAGAAATATGATGATATTGTTGGTCTTATGGAAGGAACAAAAGATACATTCACATTGAGTATTGAAGAATTGATGGGCTTTATCCTTGCCTTTGAGCAAAGATTGTGTAGCCATCCAAAAAATCAATTGCGAGTGCTTTCCAATCTAAGCTAAAGGTTAGTTCCAATTCTAAAGATGAAGGGAAATGATCCTCAAGTCGTAATCAATTTATAAGCGAATCTTCTAGAGGTGGTAGATAAGGAAGAGAAAGAGGAATAAATACAAGAGGAAAAATAAAGAAACACTTTTGACAAAATAGAAAATGAAGCCACTCAAGTAGAATTTGCCAAAAAAGTAGTTATGTGGATGATGATTGTTGGTTTAAGGGGTAACCACAATGTTACAATTGTAAGAAATTTTGGCATGTTCAAAATAATGATAAAGTGAAGAACAACCAACAAGATAATTTCTCCGAAGAGAAAGGTGGTGAGAGTATGTTTTATGCATGTCACATGGTGTCTGCTCAAAAGAGCAATGCATGGTTTCTTGATAGTGGATGTAGCAACCATATGATGGGCAATGGGAATATTTTCGTGGACATGGATGGTTCCTCAAGTTCTCAAGTGAAGATGGGGAATGATGCATTGGTCCAAACAAAATGAGTGGGTACTATTGCCATATTAACAAAATGAGTGGGTACTATTGCCATAGAGACAAAAATAAGAAGAAGATATATTAGCGATATATTGTTAGTTCCTAAATTGAAGCAAAATTTTATTAAGTGTGGGACAACTAGTTGAGCATGGATATTTTATTTACTTAGAGGATAGTTCTTGCAAAGTTTATGACAAGGGTGATAGAAGACAAGTTGTGTCCACAATCATGATGGCTCAAAATAGAAGTTTTTCACTCACTTTCCAATAGTCAAGGGATGTGACTATAAATGTGGATGTGGTGGATACGTCATGGTTATGGCATAGAAGGCTTTGGCATTGAAATTTTCAAAATTTAAAGAATTTACAACAAAAGAGCATAGTGTATGGATTGCCTATGATTCAAGAAGTGAAAGAGTTTGTGAAGGATGTGGTCTTGGAAAGAAACACCATGAGCCATTTCCAAAAGAAAATGTACGGCGAGCAAAAGCACCCTTAAAACTTGTTCACATTGATGTATGTGGGTCAATGGTCACTCTAACAAATGGAGGTAATAAGTACTTTATCATTTTCATTGATGATTATTCTAGAATGACTTGAGTTTATTTTATAAGACAAAAATTAGATGTTTTTGCTATATTCAAGAAATTTCAAAAATTTGTGGAAAGGCAAAGTGGCAATTTCTTGAAAGTGTTAAGAAGTGATAAAGGTGGAGAATATAACTCCAAGAAATTTGATAGCTTTTGTGATGATAGTGGCTTGAATAGACAATTGAGTGTTGGCCATACCCATCAACAAAATGGGGCAGCGGAAAGAAAAAATAGGACCATTGTTGGGATGACACCATCAAAAGGAATGACCTTATTTATTTTGGGACGAAACGGTCTACACGTCGGTATAACTGCTGAATAGATGCCCTACCAAAGCGGTGAAGAACAAAACACTATTTCACGCTTGGAGTGGTAGAAAGCCATCGATGAATCATTTGAAAGTGTTTGGTAGTATTTGTTTTGCTCATGTTTCAAAAGAAGTGAGGCACAAGCTTGATGAAGCAAGTGAAAAAATGTATTTTTGTGGGCCATAGTTTAACATTAAAGGGTTATAGACTCTCTAGTTTAAAGAAAAATATGGTGATCAGTTGTAGAGGTGTCCTTTTCAGTGAGAAGGCATGTTGGGATTGAAAAAAGAACAAAGTTCAAAATCAAGTTGTTACTTTCAATGAAGAATTGAGAACTCAAAGATATGAAGTTACTTAAGAAGCTCAACAAGAAATTGATCAAAACATAAGTTCACAAAGTTCTTCTTCAAGTACATGTTCCTCATCTCCTAGTTCAAATCCAATAAAAATGAGAAGATTTAGTGATGTATATGCAAGTTGAAACTTTTATGTTGTTGAACCGAAGAAGTTTAAAGACGTAATCAAAGAAGAAGCATGGATAAAAGCTACGGAGGAGGAAATTCATATGATAGAGAAACAAAACTTGGGAATTGGTGGAGAGACCAAAAGAAAAAGAGGTCATTGGTGTGAAGGGGATCTACAAATAAAGCTCAATTTGGATGGTTCAATTCAAATAACAAAGCAAGGCTAGTGATAAAAAGGTATTCTCAATAATCCAGAATTGATTTTCAAGAAATATTTGCACAGGTTACTAGACTTGAGACGATTAGAGCTCTTGTTAGCTTGACGGCACAAAAGGGGTGGTTTTTATATCAATTCGATGTGAAATTGCTATTCTTGAATATTGCCTTCGAAGAAGAAGTTTATATGGATCAACCCCAAGGATTTCTGGTGGAAGGTGAATAAAGCAAAATATACAAATTGAGAAAGACTTTGTATGGCTTAAAGTAAGCACCCCGAGCATGGAATAAAAATATTGATGCCTACTTCAAAGAAAGAGGATTTCAAAAGAACAAAAATGAGCCAACCTTGTGTTAATGTCATAGTTATTTTCCCTAATTGTGTTTGTCAATTTAATGACCCATTTGTAAGTGTCTTAGATTGGTAGACTAGTTTAAGGAAAGCTCATTCTAAAAAAGGAAGAAGTCTACTTAAGATAAGAACTACTTCAAAAAGGCCACTACAAGAAGAAAAGCCTGCGACAAGAATGAAGAAGACATATATCAATGGACAAGACTCAAAGATGTGTGCTCAAGGCAAATCACTTGGAATGATAAGAGCTACTTCAAAAAGACCACTACAAGAAGAAAAACCCACTACAAGAATAAAGAAGACATATATCAATGGACAAGACTCAAATATGAGTGTTCAAGGCAAATCACTTGGAATGAAGACAACAAGGGTCAATCTCAAAGGTTCAAGACTTGTCGCGACGCCTCATCAAGCCCTCTCATCTTGGTTTGCAAGATCTATTGCTTGAACCCTCATAAATAAATCAAACCATAGATAGGTGTGCATATAAAGAATCCAATCATGGGTGTGTTTATATAAAAGAACCACCCATAAATGAGTTAATATGACCCAACCCACAAAGGAACCACTCACAAATGGGTTAATATGACCCAACCCACATGAGGGAACCACTCATGGATGGGTAGATATGAAGAATCCACCAATGGATGGGTTGATATATACTTCTCTCCCTTTATAAATACCTATCTCTGGGGAGAAATGAGTGGAAGTCATCTCCCAAAAACCTCTTGGCCTTATAAGATCTTATGAAGGGATTCAAGTCATCTTGGATCATGGTTTCTTGGAGCATCTAGAATCACCATTTAGAAACCAAAACCCCCACTTGACCTTGAACTAAAGACTTGCAAATCCTCTCAAAGGTCTTAGTTACTTTGATCTACTCCCCGGTCCCTCGTTAGTGATTTGATGAATTCATACTCTTGACCCTTGAGAGTAATTCAAAGTATCTTTGGCCATGGTTTCACTTAATCCCATATAGGAAAATTCTTAGAGAAACCAATCCCTTGTCCAAATAGCCTCTACAATTTCGGAGCATGATTAGTTGAATCCAAGGATGGACAATAGAAGACCATTAGCTCAAGACTAGTTTGAGCAAAACGGGTAGGATATCTCACATCCTCCCTTCAAGGGTATGTACTCTAGTCATTTCTCCATCCTAGAGTAAGTACTCTTAAATTTCTTCTTTACTTATGTTAGATTGTGGTATAGACCATAGGGTCGAACTACTCTTTTGAGAGAGTTGGGTTGGTGTGACCCATAGTGAGTGTGAATTCACTCTTGTATGGTTCCCAGTTATCCAAGCAAAACCGGTAAGTGTATCCCTCACTTAGTGGATGTTAGAGGTTCCTTGGATTATGTGCTCCAAGAGTGGACGTACCTATTGAAGCGAGTTGTTTAGTGGTGAACCACTATAAATCTTTGTATGATTGTTTATGTTTGCCCATCTTACATATTGTTACACCCACACATACATTCCACACTTAGTCTTTCTCACTCATGCACTTCCAATTACTTGCTATCAAGAGAATGTTGCATTGAATGATTATTTAAATTAATATTATCTGTTAGTAAAATAAAGTGAGATCTTTTAAGTAGTTATCCTATTCACCCCTCCCCCCCCTCTCCTCTAGGACTTAAGAGCACTTTCACCTTGTATGTGAAGACTTAAGGTTATTCTAATATCCTCATTGTCTTTTTTTTGTTAATGATTTGGTATACCAGTAGTGATATAAAATTGATTGAGGATTTTAAAAGAGATATGATGAACAAGTATGAGATGAGTGATTTGGGTCTTTTGCACACATGCTCCCTCTTTAGAAATTTGTAATATACACTGATAGATGTGTCTTAGAAATTTGGGCTATCCTCACGGGAATAAAGAGGGGGAAAATAAGGAAGAACGTAAAAAATGGGCGAAAACGGATAAAAAATGAGTGAGTTATGACATTTTGAAGTCTGTCGTAAAATCATGTGTTTATATACATGACTCCAATTCAAGTCGTGTATATAAACGCACGATTTTAAGACAAACTTCAAAATGTCATAAATCACTCTTTTTTTTATTATCTATTTTTGCCCTTTTTTTTGCGTTCTTCCTTATTTTTCTTCCTCTTTATCCTCCTGAGGATATCCTAAATTTATTTACACAATTTTTAGTTGGGTTGACGAATATACAAATAGTATTTTCCGCTCATCGACGAGTATTTCACGCCTTTACACATTTTTATCCTCTTATTTGATGTCTACGAGCGGTTCGAGCACCAATGAATGACTATTACATGTGTTTCTTTACATATAAATCTCAACTTTGGCAGTAGGGCGGGCTTCTCCACTGCTCTTACCTCAAAATTTTGCGATCAGAGCTTTTTTCTGGGCGTGGGAGGATGTCGGCTTTGGTCTAGATTGCCGTGACGTTTGGAGCTTCGCAAGAAAGCCTCCTCCTTCGAATAGAATGCTACTGAAATGCGCACGCCGGATAAAAGTGAAAAATTACGTCAGTTAAAATGTTTTAAGGCCGAAGTGGGGCATTTTGGAAAGTTGAAGTCCCATTTCTAGTGATATGGAAGTTTTTTGTAGATTCTAGGTGATAATGGAAAAGGGTGAGTGGCGCCAGATAATGTGGAAAAAACTCACATATTCATAAGAATGTATACACTGCATGAATTTGAGGCAAATATGTTTTGAAGTGAGCTAACAGAGCCAACACCAAGCTCAAGTTTGGCTCACCGGACCTGTTTTTTCGCTAGCTAGCTCCCCTACAAGTACCCATGCACACATTGTTCACTTTTACGAATAAGACAAAAAATAAAATCCAAAGACCTGCACTGAAACATAAGTAAAATTTGGCGGGTGACAATTAAGTGGTCGTTTGGCAACTCATTTGTCATGTTTTCTTGTTTGGATAACATTATTTGTCAACTTATGAACATTTGCCCGCCTTTGATCATTTGTGGCCCATTTGTCGTCAATTCACCATTTGTTAAAGAAGAATGTCTAGAGATCCTTTGTTGGGAAATGGTCTAGGATTATGGTATTATATATTTTTTCACTAGTACCTCTCATCAATGACAAGGACAAGCTTTCTGAGTTAATGAAAAATGTATTTTGTTTGGTATGCCTATGAAGGTGACAAATTGAACTCGAGCATATTGAGAGATCTTTGAGGGCATATAGGGTTTGAGGGCCATCCTTGGCCTTCCACTGCCGCCGACGCCATGGAGGCTTCCTCCTTGGGGATCAAATGGGCGAACTTCTTCTATTCTTCCTCCTCATCTATTGCTCTTCCTTATTATTCTAAACTCTTGGATGCACATGCGGTTCCTATTCTGCAAGAGATACTGAATGAAGCAACACAACGTTGGCATCATTCTCTTGTTGGATACGACTTAGGCAAAATACCTTACTTTGTGTGGCTTAATAATTCATTGGAAAATATACGAAAAACAACCTCTCCTTTTGAGATGAAGTCCTTGGCCGTTGGGTTTTCCCTCTTCAAATTTGCATATGCCGATAATTGCCATGGTTAACCAAATAGAGAGCCAGGGTAGAACCTCTTCCAATTCCTGAGTCTAAACTTGTCCCATCTATTGAAAAACCACCCAACTTAACCTAAAACCATTACCTGAAACACTTAAATATGCATTTTTAGGTTCTTCTGATACCTTGCCTGTTATCATTTCCTCATACCTTAATTTAGAACAGGAAGAAAAGTTGCTTAATGTTCTTCTTGAACATAAGACAGCTTTGGAGTGGACAATAGCAAGCATTAAGGGTATAAGTCCTGCTCTGTGTATGCATCATGATCTATACATGAAATATGCATTTTATTATCTCCTAAACTTATATTTATGCTAGTGTTTGGTTAGAATAACTACTACTTTAATATAGTTTTTGGTTTTTGTAGGAAATGAGAGCAAAGATGCAAAAATATGGCGAAAACGGACTTCAATGGTCAAATTATCATAACTCCGCGTACAAATGTCGGATTGGACTAATTCAAGTCTCATGTTAAAGTTCAAGATGTCATCTTTCCAACGCCACCAACCACGCGCAATTCGGAGTTTGGAGCAAAAAGTTATAGTCATTTAAAGATTCCAGACAGTAAAAACGATCGACCGCATCCTTACGCGATCGATCGCGTCTTCCGCGAGAAAACACTACATTGGAGAAAACGATCGATCGGACACCAAAACGATCGATCGTATCTACTGGAATTTTTGGACTTGTGAAGACAGTAAAAACGATTGATCGGCTTCGTCCGGCATCGTTCGCAATACGATCGATCGGAAGCAATTAACAAAGGAAAACGGCTTCGTTCGGCATCGTTCGCAAGGCGATCGATCGTTCTATACGGGCGATCGATCGGTGCATACGGAAAACGCAATTTAACCCTATTTTGACTCGGATTTGGAAGGGGATTTGAGGGCTTTCCTTCACCCCTATATATATGCCTTAAGGGAGAACGTATGGGGTATGCAAGAATAGAGTTTTGAGTTCTTTTGGAGTCCTTGGAGGCTAGAGCAAAGGAAGAAGAAGAAGAAGAAGAAGATGAAGAACTTATTGATGGATTCTCTTCCCATGCTTGGCTAGACTCTCTTCCAAGGCGTAGATGAAACCCAACTGATTGGTTGTATTGTTTCTTTCTCTCATATTATGTTTTTATTCTAGTTGGTGTATGAATCTTTGTTATGCAATAAAAGTTAATTCATTAGAGTTTATTCTTTGTACTCGAGAGAGACAAGAGTGGATCTTTGTGGATTTCAATCTGAAAGAGCACTTGCGTGTCCGAGAGGAACGTAAGGGCTCTGAAGTGTTACATATTAATAAAGTCTCATTGGTTTATACTCGAGAGAGATAGATCACAGTTCCATGTTTTAATAGATTTATGTGTTACATCCGAGAGGAGGGCACTATAATTTGAATTGACAAGTGTATGTCCGAGAGGAATACACTAGCCAACTGGAAATCTGAATTCAAAAGAGAGAGAGACGATACACTAGTCTATTGTGGTGGATTCAAAGCCTTGGTACTTCTCCTATTGATTAATCTCAGCTTAGTTTAATTAAAGTTCATTGCTTTTCTCTAGATTAATTAAAAACTGCTGCTTTTTCTCTTGAATTTGGTAGAATATTAATCCGTCCCTGAGGTTCGACAACCCTTTCCATACTCACTGTAGTACAATTGCCTTGTGCACTTGCAAGGGTTTTAATTTTAAACGATCAAGTTTTTGGCGCCGTTGCCGGGGACGGCACAATAGTTTACTAAATTCTTAGCATAGTTAGTTTTAGTGTAGTTTCATTAAATTTAGATTTACTCTCAGTAGCGTAATTTCGTTCTTCTTCCTTTTTGCAGGATTAAGAGAGGACGCAGATTTTCGTCATCGTTGGAAGGGCCATCCCTTCCCACTGTTTGCACTCTCTTAACCCTCTTTTAGAATAAATTTGGGTGCTTGGTGTTTTCCTTTTCTTTGTGGGATTGCATGATGTGCTAGTTGTCGCTATTAGGTTGCTAGTTGTCGCTATCTAGGGTTGATGTTTGCTAGTTGTCGCTATTAGGACTGCACAGGTTTTGTTTGATTTTATTTGTGCATGCATGGTCGTCGTTCCCTGAACCCCGACCTAGCTTTTGACCCTGATCCTGAGCGACTCTACAGAATTTTGAGAACTCCTAGACAATCAATTCCTGAAATCCAACATATGGCGAACAACATGAACCTCGGGGATGGTACTGGTCTAAACCAAGATCCATTAATCCCCCATGCCCGAACCCTGCAAGATTACTACCGTCCAACAGCCTACACCTCCCCTTCCTGTATCCTACTACCTGCTACCGTAGCCAATTTTGAAATCAAACCAAACATCATCCAAATGCTGCCCACTTATCACGGCCAACTTAATGAGAATCCTTATAGGCATCTCCAAAATTTCTTGGAGGTTAACACCACATTCAAACTCACATTATCAGATGACCAGGTGCGCCTTAGACTTTTCCCATTCACTTTAAAAGACAGGGCCAAGGAATGGCTCTACTCCCTTGCACACAACTCTATTTCTACTTGGGAGGAACTACAAGCTGAATTCCTAAAGAAGTATTTTCCTGTGGGGCGGACTAATAAGATCCGCAACGAAATCATTACTTTTACCCAGTAACCAAATGAGCAATTCCATGAAAGTTGGGAAAGAATGAAATCCCTCCTCCGATCCTGTCCCCACCATGATGTGCCCAAGTGGCAGCTAATGCAGCGATTTCATGAGGGTGTGTGCGATCAGCACAAGACCCTGATTGATGCCTCCTGTGGAGGCACATTCATGAAAAAAACCCCTGATGATGCCTGGGACCTACTAGAGGACCTAAGTGAAAATTCTCTACATAGTGCTACCCTCTACAGAACTGAAGGCCATCTGCCGGGTAGGAGTGCCTCAAGGGGAGGCATGTATGATGTTAAGCCCACCAACAGTCTAGAACACCAAGTGGCATCACTGACCGAGAGATTTGACCGTTTTTTCTCACAGCTCCCTTCTCAGACCCCTATCTCTCACGATGCCTGTGCCAGCCCCATGCACACTGTAGTTGACTGCCCTTCAGCTTCCCAGTATCCTGATCTTGTACAGGAGCAAGCCAACTTTGCACAAGGCTACCCTAGAGCTAATAATCCCTATTCAAATACCTACAACCCGGGGTGGCGAAATCATCCCAATTTCGCCTGGAAACAGCCTAACCAAGGGACCACTTTCAATCAGGCCCCAAGATCCGAAATCCAACACCCAACTCAGCCTTACCAACCAGCTACCGCTCCCCCATTTGGCCAAACCAATAAGAAACCATCCCTCGAAGACCAGATGAACCAAATGAGTCAGATGCTCCTCTCCCACTTAACCGAGATTAAAACTGAACAGAAGGAGATGAGAGCAGAGTTGAAAACCCAGGCCCAGCTTGTCCACTCCCATACACAATCCATTGCCAAAATAGAAACCCAGTTAGGACAGCTGGCCCAATCTATGAACCGTAGGGAAGTAGGAACCTTGCCTAGCCAACCACAGCAGAACCCTAGAGGCCAGTTCGCCGTTGAAGGTTCCCATTATCCAAATGAGCAGGTGCAAGCCGTTACTACCCTAAGAAATGGAAAACAAGTGGACAATCAGGTTAGGGACCCACCTATTGCGAGTGAGGACACTCTCCTTGAGAAACAGAACCAATCCACTCCTACTATGCCTGACCCTGTTAATCTCTCACCGCAACAGGAAGCCCCTCGGGAACCCACAAAGGATAAATCCTATATCCCTAGGGCCCCTTTCCCTCAATGCCTCAACCAACCTTCCCCGTTTAGTAAGTCCCACCAACGAATGGAGGAAATGTTAGAGGTGTTCAAGCAGGTTAAGATCAATCTTCCCCTCTTAGATGCCATCAAACAAGTACCTGCGTATGCCAAGTTCCTGAAAGACCTGTGTACCCAAAAGAGAAAAACCAAATCCCATGTCACCCAAAAGGTCTTTTTGACCAACCAAGTCAGCTCTTTACTAACCAGTGATGTGCCACCTAAATTCAAGGACCCGGGAACCCCTGTTATATCCATTGTCATAGGTGACCATACCATTAGCAGAGCCCTCTTAGATCTAGGAGCCAGTGTCAATCTCCTCCCATACTCAGTTTATCAACAACTTGGCCTAGGAGAGTTGCAGCCCTCCTCAGTCACCCTACAGTTAGCAGATCGATCCATTCGCAGACCTAGAGGTATTATAGAAGACGTTCTTGTCGGAGTTGACCGGTTCTACTTTCCTGTTGACTTTGTCGTTCTAGACATGGAACCTGTTGCCAACTCCAAGTCCCAAATTCCTGTTATCCTTGGCCGGCCCTTCCTAGCTACCGCTGATGCCACCATCAATTGTAGGTCGGGTCTCATGAACGTCTCATTCGGGAACATGAAAGTTAAATTAAACATCTTTAGTGCTTCCCAACAACCCTCGAGTGAAGTTGAATGCCTTATGGTTGACGACCTAGATGACCTGGTCCAGGAATACCTCCCATTTGCTGTGCTTAAGGATGCCCTCGAGCACACCCTTTTCTATGACTGGATTGATACCTATGAGGGCACACCTGACCTTGAAGAGGTCCATCACCATTTAGTGGCTGCCTTACACCCTGACCATATCCCATGGAGACCCCACCCCGACCCTCTGCCTGTGTCCACCTCTCCACCACTCAAACCTTCCATAGAGTCTCCTCCCACACTTGATCTGAAAACCCTACCTAGCTCGCTGAAATATGCCTTTCTGGGTCCTAATGACACCCTTCCTGTGATTATCTCCTCAAGTTTATCTAGTGACCAGGAAACCCAGTTATTAGAGATTCTTACCACACACCGGCGAGCTATAGGATGGACATTAGCTGACCTCCGGGGTATAGACCCCTCTGTGTGCATGCATCGCATAAACCTGGAGGACCAGGCTAAACCCTCTAGGGAGGGGCAGCGACGGTTGAACCCACACATGAGAGAAGTGGTGATGAAAGAGGTAGTGAAATTGTTAGATGCTGGAATTATATACCCTATCTCTGACAGTGAGTGGGTGAGCCCCATCCAGGTTGTTCCCAAGAAATCGGGCATCACAGTGAAACCAAACTCAGAGGGTGAACTTGTGTCAATAAGAGAAACCACGGGCTGGCGGGTGTGCATTGACTATAGGAAGCTGAATTCTAACACCCGTAAAGACCATTTCCCTCTCCCTTTCATTGACCAGATCCTGGAGAAACTAGCGGGCCAAGAGTTTTATTGCTTCTTAGATGGGTACTCCGGATATAATCAAGTGCCAGTTTTCCCAGGGGATCAGGAGAAGACAACATTTACATGCCCCTTCGGTACATTTGCATACCGAAGGATGCCTTTTGGTCTTTGCAATGCCCCTGCTACATTTCAGCAATGCATGATGTCCATTTTTTCTGACATGATTGATAAATTTTTGGAAGTTTTTATGGACGATTTTTCGGTATTTGGCACTTGTTTTGATGAATGCTTGCATAACCTTACTATGGTTTTAAAAAGATGTGAGGAAACAAACTTAGTGTTAAGTTGGGAAAAGAGCCATTTCATGGTTCAACAGGGGATTGTGCTTGGACATGTTATATCAAAAAGGGGTATAGAGGTTGATAAGGCCAAGGTTGACCTAATTGCTAATTTACCACCTCCTACCTCAGTGAAGCAAATACGGTCTTTCCTTGGCCATGCCGGGTTTTATCGCCGATTTATCAAAGATTTTAGTAAGATATCACGTCCACTCTGTCACCTCTTAGGTCAGGACGTGCCATTTGAATTTGATGATTCGTGCAAAACGGCCTTTACCACATTAAAAACCCTCCTCTCGAGTTCCCCCATTATTAAGCCCCCTGACTACACATTGCCCTTCGAAATCATGTGCGATGCCTCTAATTTTGCTGTAGGGGCAGTGTTAGGCCAACGCCTTAACAAGATTCCTCATGTTATATATTATGCGAGCAAGACGCTCACTGACACTCAATTGAATTATACTACCACTGAAAAAGAGCTGCTTGCTGTTGTGTTTGCATTAGATAAGTTCCGGTCATACCTCCTGGGTAGTAAGATCATCATTTTTTCTGACCATGCGGCCTTACGGTACCTTCTTTCCAAGAAGGATACCAAGCCAAGGCTGATCCGTTGGATCTTACTTCTTCAGGAGTTTGACTTTGAAATTAAAGATAAAAAGGGTTCTGAGAATGTTGTGGCTGATCATCTATCCAGAATTCCTATTCCTGATTTGCACAGCCATGACCCTCTGCGGGATTCATTCCCTGATGAGCAGCTTTTTGCTGTCTCCACTACTGCTCCACCTTGGTACGCAAATATCGTGAATTATCTTGCTGTGGGTCAAATCCCCACCTTTTGGACTAAACCTGACAAAGACTTGTTTTTCTCACGAGTCAAACATTACTATTGGGATGACCCTGATCTATTTAAGATATGTGCGGATCACGTAATAAGACGATGTGTTCCAGAGAGTGAGTTTCATAGCATTTTATCTTTTTGTCACTCTCGCGCTTGTGGTGGACACTTCGGTGGTAAGAAAACTGCGGCCAAAGTACTTCAAAGTAGTTTTTATTGGCCAACTCTATTTAAAGATGCCCATGCTTATTGTCAATCTTGCGATAGGTGTCAAAAATTGGGAGCCTTGTCTAAAAGGAATATGATGCCTCTACAACCTATATTGATTGTTGATTTATTTGATGTATGGGGTATCGATTTCATGGGACCTTTTCCGCCATCTTTTGGTCATACATTTATTCTTGTTGCTGTTGATTATGTGTCTAAGTGGATTGAAGCTGTTGCCACTAGGACCAATGATCATAAAGTTGTGCTGGAATTTCTGAAAGCTAACATTTTCAGCAGGTTTGGAACTCCTCGAGCTATCATTAGTGACGGAGGTTCTCACTTTTGTAACAGGTCATTTGAAGCTCTTCTCAAGAAATATTCCGTCACCCACAAGGTTGCCACACCATATCATCCTCAGACCAGTGGCCAGGTGGAGGTCTCCAATCGCCAAATCAAGCAGATTCTCGAGAAGACGGTTCGCCCCGACAGAAAAGATTGGTCCTTGAGACTCAATGATGCATTATGGGCCTACCGGACAGCTTTCAAGACCCCGATTGGCATGTCTCCATATAGATTGGTATATGGCAAAGCTTGCCATTTACCTGTTGAGTTGGAGCACCGGGCTTACTGGGCTATTAAGGCCTACAACTTCGACATGGATAAGGCCGGTGAACAGCGCAAGCTCCAACTGAGTGAATTAGAGGAAATGCGCCTTGATGCATATGAGAATGCCAAGCTCTACAAAATGCGAACTAAGGCGGTTCATGACAAGATGATATCCAGGAAATCCTTTCAACCTGATCAGAAGGTGTTGCTCTATAACTCTCGGCTGCACTTATTTCCTGGGAAGCTTCGCACTCGGTGGTCTGGACCTTTTACTGTGACCGAAGTGTTTCCACATGGTGCTGTTGAGATCAGAAATCCAAAAGATGGGAGCACATTCAAAGTAAATGGCCATCGCTTGAAACCTTATTTGGAGGCAGTTAGTGACCAGGATGAGATGCCGGTATATTTTGCTGGTCCAACAAGTACAACATAAGCATGGATCAACGTTTGGCTGAAGACGTTAAACTTAGCGCTTGGTGGGAGGCAACCCACGTAATCAGGTGTATTCTCCCCTTTTCATCTTCTTTATTTTTATTTACATTGGGACAATGTGCATAATACGTTTGGGGGAGGTTTTTCTGCTTAATTCATTAGAGTTTTTTTTTTTTTTTTTTTTTTAAAAAAAAGTGTCAAACAGTAAACACGATCGATCGCACTACGATCGTATCTGCAGATCATCAACGCCGTTCATCTGTGATCTGACGGGCGCCGATCATCATCGGTTAAAACGATCGATCGGTTTTTTGTGCGATCGATCGCGGGTCGTCTTCTTCGTCTTTAAAACCTGCGCGGCCGCGGCGAACGAATCCTATTTTCGCTCGCCACCGCCGCCTCCGACCCCAGTTTGAGCTAAGACTCCGGCCCCCGACGAAGTTTTGCACGGAGAATCCATTTCCGGTGGCCGTTTTAGAGATTTCTGTCTCTTTTCATCGCAATCTCGAGCTTTTATTCCGGTAAGCCGAAACGAAAAAAAATTTTGATTTTTCGTAGTTTCTGTTAGGTACTTTTGAAATCTGTCTCATACTTGCTCTTAAATTGATTATTGTGATACTTGTGTATGAGTTCAGCCTTTGATTCTCAGCATTTTCGCCAGATCTTATGATTTTTGTGCGTGAACAGTTCTGTTTTTCAATCGAAAAAAAAAAAAAATTTTCCGAAAGTGAGACATTCCGGATTTTCGATTCCTCTCATGCATACTTTTGATTGCTGATTCCATTGCATGTTCATGATTGCTATCTCCAATTTTTATTTATTTATTTATTTATTTATTTTTATTTTTATTTTTCAAAAAAAAAAAAAAAAAAACGAGCGCCAACGAGCTTTCCTATGCCATTATTTGTGATATGCCTGCTGTGCTGATGATCTATACTTCTTTGTGCATTAGTTATCTTTATAAGGGTTTTTATTATGACCTTTGGTTTTCAGGAACGATGCCTCAGAAATCCTCTGCTCACAAACGCCCAAGGAGTGAAGCTTCCACTTCACGACATGTTGCTTCCACCCCTGCACCTCCACCAACTGCTACTCCACCACCACAGCCACTTCAATATGAGCGCCAGGTTCTCCTAAATCCATATATTCCTGATCTACCAACCCAAGGCTGGATAAAGGCTCGGCCGGATTGGGTGAATTACTTCACCCGTATTGCTTCTACGACGGGGAATGTGCCTCACTTGGTGCACGAGGACGCCGTCAGAGAGTTCTATTTGAATGGCACTATAGACGACCACGAGGATCATGAACAAGTTGCCATTCGCAGTTTGGTGTGTGGCACTCCTTTACGCATCCGGGCTGCTGACATAGCTCGAGTTATGGGCTGCGAGCGAGGTACTATTCGGCATCCAGATTTCAGTGGTTATCAACTTCCCATGCCTCGCATTGTTACGGGTCGCTTGACAGGGTCGCCCATAGGACCTTGCCTGACCACATATCTCCAGGCCATCAGCATGCTACCGGAGTTCCGATTTGCCTTTCTCATTTTCCAGCATGATGTATGGTCCGCCAGGAAGGAGAAAGTTGACCGCACGATGACTGAGCTACTTTATGTATTCGGCGACGAGGCTAGGCGGGGCGACCTTGATTTACCTTCATTCGTCTTTGGGCGGATGAAGCAGATGATGGTGGGGAGAAAGGATGAACGGCTACCGTATCCTTTCATTCTTGAGCGCATATTCCAGACCAGTGGGGTCCGTTTTCCAGAGCATGCACGTTTATCTCGTGGACTCGGTCCGATTGGAGTTGACGCCTTTAACCGTATGATCGCCCACACACGTATACATACTTGGCCACAGGCTCGCCGTGCTGAGGAGCAGGCCGAGCCACCTCCGAGTCAGCCTACTCAGCAGCCTCCTTGGGAATCTCTTCAGCAGCAGATCACTGATCTCACTGGCCATGTGCAGGAGATTCGGGCTACACAGCAACAGATTCTTGCAACCCAGCAGGCATATCAAGAGTCCCAAAATGCTATCACGTTACGCCTAGACTCTATTGTTGACTTCCTCCATGATTGGCGTTTCCCTCCTACGGACGATGGCGATGGCGACGACCAGGACTCTTAGTCCTTTCTTTTCTGGTGGTTTTCCTTCCTCTTTTCTCCTTTACTTATCTCAGATTATTGCCTTTTTATCTTTTGTTGTGCATTGAGGACAATGCTTGTATTAGGTTTGGGGGAGAGGATGTGCTTCATTGTAAAATCAGAAAAAGAAATTGAAAATAAAATTGAGTAGTTTTTAAAGTTACTTGTTAGTACTTTTTCTTAGGTTTTGATAGTTTATCCCGTAATAATGCATATTACAATTCTTAGGAGATTAATTTGCATTGGAAGTGTGAGTAAGTATACTGGAGGATAGATACACTTAACTGAGCATATCTTTCTGTTACAGTCCTCTTGGAACAGGTGCTTGAACTAAGAAAATTCACTCACACACACTAGTTACATAAAGTAATACCATCTAGAAATTTGTTGATTACTAATTTACAGTGGGATGTCTTTAGTCATAGTCATTGGATGATGTGTAGTTGTCTGTTGAGCTTAAAAGATCATGATAGACCATTTTCTTGGCTATGGCAAGGGCTTGGAACCGGAAATAGGTTGGGAGTATAATACAGCCTGGACAAAATAAAGATGTGCTGAAAATATATATGCTGAAAATGAAAATGCGAAAAAATGAAAACAAAATGAAAGAAAAGGGGCTGCTTGACTTTATAGGATTAACTTAGGCTGATACTCGGGCCCGAAGCGGTCTCTTAATACCTAATGCCCTAATCCAACTGGCTGGGAGTCATTGGCCTGAGTCATTGCTAAACCTAAGCATCTTGAAGTCAGGCCTTACACAGTCCTAGCGAAGAAAAAAAAAAAGAGAAAAAAAGTCTGAAAGGAAAAAAAAAAAGTCTGTGGTGTATTATCCTCTCAAATCTAGAATGTTGGACCCGAAGGAGGCGCGCAGATTTGTGCTATCATGAACCTAAAGATGACGATGACTATGTAGATTCTGATGTTCTTTCGTTAATGGGTAACACTGGATCTGTATAAACAGAAATTTAGAATGTATTGCTACAATGTTCTACACTTTCTACTATTTATGTTATCATGCTATATAATATTTGAGCAGAAATTTCTAAGATGAAAGTGTGGAATAAAACCACTTACTTGAGGGCTTCTATATTCCTGTTGATTATGAACCAAGTACATGTGGTTGATTCTCTTAAGCATTGTAGTATGTATTTGTCGGGATAATAGGTTTGCTTGTTTTTACAATGTTTTTATTTTTGCTTTGTTTTGAACTTAGGTTAATTAGTTTCATAAATACATGTTTGTGGGTAGCATGGCTGCAAACCCTCACGAGACAACACTCGTCCTACTAGGGACACCTAGAGGTTTAACGGCTTGTTGCATACGCTCAATACATGTTTTGTTTTGTTTTGCTAGGGACTAGCAAAATCTAGGTTTGGGGGTGTGATCTATACATGAAATATGCATTTTATTATCTCCTAAACTTATATTTATGCTAGTGTTTGGTTAGAATAACTACTACTTTAATATAGTTTTTGGTTTTTGTAGGAAATGAGAGCAAAGATGCAAAAATATGGCGAAAACGGACTTCAATGGTCAAATTATCATAACTCCGCGTACAAATGTCGGATTGGACTGATTCAAGTCTCATGTTAAAGTTCAAGATGTCAGCTTTCCAACGCCACCAACCACGCGCAATTCGGAGTTTGGAGCAAAAAGTTATAGTCATTTGAAGATTCCAGACAGTAAAAACGATCGACCGCATCCTTACGCGATCGATCGCGTCTTCCGCGAGAAAACACTACATTGGAGAAAACGATCGATCGGACACCAAAACGATCGATCGTATCTACTGGAATTTTTGGACTTGTGAAGACAGTAAAAACGATCGATCGGCTTCGTCCGGCATCGTTCGCAATACGATCGATCGGAAGCAATTAACAAAGGAAAACGGCTTCGTTCGGCATCGTTCGCAAGGCGATCGATCGTTCTATACGGGCGATCGATCGGTGCATACGGAAAACGCAATTTAACCCTATTTTGACTCGGATTTGGAAGGGGATTTGAGGGCTTTCCTTCACCCCTATATATATGCCTTAAGGGAGAACGTATGGGGTATGCAAGAATAGAGTTTTGAGTTCTTTTGGAGTCCTTGGAGGCTAGAGCAAAGGAAGAAGAAGAAGAAGAAGAAGATGAAGAACTTATTGATGGATTCTCTTCCCATGCTTGGCTAGACTCTCTTCTAAGGCGTAGATGAAACCCAACTGATTGGTTGTATTGTTTCTTTCTCTCATATTATATTTTTATTCTAGTTGGTGTATGAATCTTTGTTATGCAATAAAAGTTAATTCATTAGAGTTTATTCTTCGTACTCGAGAGAGACAAGAGTGGATCTTTGTGGATTTCAATCTGAAAGAGCACTTGCGTGTCCGAGAGGAACGTAAGGGCTCTGAAGTGTTACATATTAATAAAGTCTCATTGGTTTATACTCGAGAGAGATAGATCACAGTTCCATGTTTTAATAGATTTATGTGTTACATCCGAGAGGAGGGCACTATAATTTGAATTGACAAGTGTATGTCCGAGAGGAATACACTAGCCAACTGGAAATCTGAATTCAAAAGAGAGAGAGAGACGATACACTAGTCTATTGTGGTGGATTCAAAGCCTTGGTACTTCTCCTATTGATTAATCTCAGCTTAGTTTAATTAAAGTTCATTGCTTTTCTCTAGATTAATTAAAAACTGCTGCTTTTCTCTTGAATTTGGTAGAATATTAATCCGTCCCTGAGGTTCGACAACCCTTTCCATACTCACTGTAGTACAATTGCCTTGTGCACTTGCAAGGGTTTTAATTTTAAACGATCACATCACATTTACCTTGAGGAGCATCCAAAATCTTCCCGTGAAATGCAACGCAGACTTAACCCTAATATGAAGGAGGTGGTCAGAGCCGAGGTGCTAAAATTGTTGGATGTTGGCATCATTTGCCCTATATCAGATAGTACTTGGGTCAGCCCAGTTCAGGTTGTTCCTAAGAAGTCAGGAATCACAGTAGTAAAAAATGATAATAATGAATTAGTCCCCACCCGAATGACCACTGGGTGGCGGGTTTGTATTGACTACAGAAAATTGAACTCAGTCACAAGAAAGATCACTTTCCTTTGCCATTCATTGATTAGATGCTTGAGAGACTTGCAGGTCATAGCCACTATTGCTTTTTAGATGGCTATTCAGGCTACAATCAAATTCCCATTGCTCCAGAGGATCAAGAAAAGACCACATTCACATGTCCTTTTGGAACATATGCCTATCGCAGCATGCCATTTGGGTTATGTAATGCACCCGCCACATTCCAGCGGTGCATGATGAGCATATTTTCTGATATGGTTGAGCGGTTTCTTGAAATTTTCATGGATGACTTCTCGGTGTTTGAATTTTCTTTTGATGAATGTTTACACCATTTGGCTCTTGTCTTGGCAAGGTGTAAAGAAACAAATCTTGTGCTAAATTTATGGCCAATTATCTCTTATTGTATCTTGTTTGCTTTTTTAGAGTTGTGCTAATAAAATTTCTTAATTACTCAAAAAATATAGGACAAATTTATCTAAAAAAAAGAATGTGACAAATAAACCACAAATATTCATTTCCTAGACTCACAAATAGGTTGCCAAACGACCCCTAAATTATGAGGGCTGCTCAAGGTGATTGAAATCTATTGCACGAATGGACGAGTCTCGAGGACTTCTTTTTTGGCAACTTAATGCAAAGGACTTGAATTCAAAGTCAAGTTATTCAATTTGGCAGCCCCATGTCTATTGACTACTAATATAGGAGAAATTATTGGGTGTAGATACGACACCGCACTGGCGTCCTAGCGTGGTGTCGATCACCAATGGGAGAAGGACATTCAAGATTGTTGTGGGCCCAAGCTAAATACCGAGACGATGTTAACCGATAAACCACGCCGTCTGAAAAATTCGACTTCCCGCTCAACCTTCTCCCTCGGCTAATTTTCCTCCATTTCTGCCTCAGCCCCTTTCCCCTCCCCCTTCCCCTCACGATCTCTGCCCCGCCTCAGCCCCTTTCCCCTCCTCCTTCCCCTCACGATCTCCGCCCCGCCTAGCCCCTTTCCCCTCCCCCTTCCCCCTCATGATCTCCGCCCCGCCTCAACTCCTTTCCCCTCCCCCTTCCCTCTCACAGTCTCCGACCATGTTAGAACTCTAGCGCGGTATCGTATCTACACCCGAAAATTTCTCCAGGTCAGAGACAGAGTCATGGAGGAGGAAACAGCCGAGATTCTGAAATTCACAGGTTTTGGACTTTTTCTCCCCTGCTCTGTTCAACTCCTGTTGATCAATCTTAGTTTCCCTTTTTTCTTATTTTTTTTTAAACAATGAATTTTTACTATAGCTTGTATGTTAACGACTGTTGCAGCTTACTGGTGTTAGCCATGATTGTTAAACACATTCTCATGATGATTTTCATTTCATTTTTAGTCATTAGTAGAATCTAAGATGGCGTCATAAAGTTTATCAGATTCAAGATTTCTTTTTTTTTATTTGTTTTGAAGTTTATTCTTTGATTTAATGCATCTTTTAATGATTTGTATAATGTATGTGTAGATTATATAAATATATTATAGATATAATTACTCTGTAACTAATTTACAAATGTAAATACTGCAGTTTTCCATAAGTCTTGAGAATGACATCACATAAAGAAAAAAACAAATGTGTAGAACTTAGTTACAATGTTGGGAATGGGGCCAAAGTATCTGATGTTTATTTGAATAGCTTAAGTGATGAAATGGAGTTGAAAGTTGGGATGATTGCAGACAATGAAGAAGAGGCATATGATATGTATAACAAATATGCATATAACAAAGGTTTTAGCATTCGAAAAAGTGACAGAACTTTTAAAAGAGGTACACGTGAAATTATTGGGCATAAGTTTGTGTGTTGGAAAGAAGGCTTGAAAGAATTTACAAATCCTAGTGAAGTAAAGATGATTCAAAGATTAGACACTAGGTGTGGTTGTAAGGCTCGTGTATTTTATAAAGTGGAAAATGGTGTTTACCAAGTTAGTCGGTTAATTGCTGAACATAATCACCCATTAGTCGAGCCAAATCAGAAGCACTTATTGAGGTCTACACGTAAAATTCATGATACTACTAAAAGTGTCATCAAATCTATGACTGATGCTGGCATAAGTGATAAGCATAAAATATACACATTTATATGCCTTATTTACCTACTTGCTGGTGTAGATTTTGTGATAAAACATGAATAAATCGGGTTATTTGTGATTAGGGTAGTAATTAGGGATTAATAATTAATTTACTCTAATTAACTATTTTAGATGCATTAAGGAATTTAATGAATCATATTTTTATTATGCGTCTAATTTTAGTTTGGTTTTGTTATTGTAGGTTTGAAATCGCGAATTGCAGATCACTAAGCAGGCGTGCGCATTAGACGTGTTTTGAAATGCCAAAGTGACTCATGAGCTGATATGACGCGTATTGAAGGATTTGAACCGTTGATGAGCTATTTAAGAGAAGACGGGCGCGAATTTAAAGTACGGACGTGCGGATTCGGTTTGGTGGTTGAGATCGTTTCGGCGGGTTTTATTAAAGAAAAAGAAAAAAAATAAGAAGAAGGAAAATGAATGAAAACCGGATGGTCTGGTCCGGTTCGGTTTAGAAAAAAAAAGAAAGAAGAAAGAACTGACCCGAGCCATCGGGCTCGGGTGTTCCAGAACGAAAACAGGGCGCTCGAGCATTTGCTCGAGCGCCGGCAAGATGATCGGGAGCATCGGTGTGGAAGAAGGCGGGCCGGCACGGTGAGGCAATGGGTTGAGCTCGAGATGGCGGCGACCCTGGACTCCGGCACGGCAAGGCGATCGAAACGGCGGCTTCGACAAGGGACAGTGACTGGCAGTTGGGCGGCGATTGAAAAAAATAGAGCAGTAACAGCAAGGCGGCGGCAATGGACGCCGGTGTCGTGCTGACGACCGGCAAGGAGCTTCGTGGCGGTGCTGTAGAGCAGTCGGAGGCGGCCACGATGGCGCGAGGAGGAGCAAAATGGTAAGTTCTGGATTTGGAAGGTCGACTTGGGCAAATCGAGAAAACAGAGAGAAAGGAAAGATCGGATTTTCTTTGCAAATTTGAACGGAATTTGAATGGAAATTCTCTGGGTTTAGGACGAATTGCTGGCATCAATTGGGGCTCTCGATTTGCTATAAAAACAGAAGGAAAGCTGGTGATTTTGGGACTGCTAAGGACTGATTTTGGGGGGCGATTTAGGACTGTTTTCGGAACTGTTTTGAGGACTCTGTTTTTGTCAAACAGAGGACGAACAGAGCTTTACAAAACCTTGCAGAGTTTTTTTTCCGGCGGTGTTTGGGTCGGATTTTCGTCGGGAATAAGAGGAATCGAGAGGAGAAGATAGAGAGAAGGAAAAGTTGGATTTTTGGCTTCGGTGAACAGTGTTCCTGCAATTGCTACAGTACGGGCGGTTCGAGGGAGACGATGAACAGTACCTCGGATGAACACTGAATCTGCTACAGTAACCCCGTGAATAGTGTTTTGCAATAGTGTTATCAATGCAATTCTTTTCCAAATCTGATTTTTCTTTTCTCATGAATATGAATAGCTAAATCTTTTGTCAAAGCTAGAGGTGACGTTATTTGATTAGTATTCTTACGTCTATGAAAAAGTGTTTAATGCTTATTTGATTGAATGCGATGTTTTGATAAAGTCACAATCTATATAATTATTTGATTTGTCGTTAACGTAAGGTACGGCGAATGCTTATAATTCCCTGTGATTAGTAGACTGAGCTTGTTAATGATAAATATTCGATCAATATTTTTATGTTAATGGATATGATGAATGTGAATGAAATATCATCCGATTAGGTCAAATCATTATTTGATTCTAATTGAGTAATTGAATAGACGTAGAATATTAATTAAATAATTGATCCTTGAAGCTTTGATATCTCTCATCGATTATCTTTGCCTGTCTTTAGTTAGTTTTAATTGAATTGTTAATCATCATTTTAGTAGTTAATTGAATTATAACTTCTCTGCATAATTTCCTGATAAGAATCTTAATTTGCTAAGCTAAGTAGTGTTTAAATTAGTTAGAATAGAATAATCCTACATCATTCCCTGTGGTTCGACCTCGGACTTACCGAGTATATATTACAATTTGTCAACCTTCTCTTGGGTTTGATCAATAAGAACTAGTAAGACATATGCATACTTGGTAAATGAAGCATGTGGTTATGAAAATGTTGGATTCACTGAAAGAGATTGTCACAATTTTGTCCAAGTTTATTGAGCAAAAAAATTGAAACAGGTGATTGTCAAAATCTCATGAATTATTTTAAGCGAAAGTGTGCTGTGGAACAAATGTTTTTCTATGCAGGGAAAGTTGATGAGGAAAATCGAATGTCTTGCTTTTTCTGGAGAGATGGGTTGTCAAAATTGGATTATGAATGTTTTGTGGATGTTGTGAATTTTGATGCCACATATCGCACAAACAAGTATAACATGATTTGTGCTCCATTTGTTGGTGCCAATCATTATTGGCAAAATGTTTTATTTGATTGTGCTTTTTTGAGTGATGAAAAAGAATCGTCATTTACTTGGTTGTTTGAAGCATTTCTTGAATCGATGGATGGTAAGGCTCCAAAAACAATTTTTACAGATCAAGATGGTGCAATGGCTAATGCAATTAATAAGGTGTTTCCTCATACACGACATCGCTTGTGTCATGGCATATTTGTCAAAATGCTAATCAAAATATTAATAGCCTTTATTCTAATCCTGAGTTTAAGGATATGTTTGCTGAGCTTTTGTATGTTTGTGAAAGCGAAATTGAGTTTCATCAGAAGTGGGCAGAAATGACTGAAAAATGGAATTGCTCTAAGCAACCTTGGCTGTGTAGATTGCATAACATTCGAGAAAAATGGGCTCCTGCTTTTAGTCGTGATACCTTTTCTGCTAATATTAGGTCTCGTCAGAGAAGCGAGAGTATGAATAATGTATTTCAACATATGGCTTGCATGACAATGACTTTAACTGTAACACCCGAAAATTCGGTATGTTTACTAAAACTGCTATTTTAGGAAAAACTGCCTGTTTTGATTTTTGGTGAGATCTTATAATCTGGTGTGTTGCATTATTATTGTGATGCTTATGAAAGTGTGGAATCGATAAACCAGATTAGGCAATACACTAGGGCACGAGGACTAGCCCTGACGCTGGGCTCAACCTGGCCCTGAGACTAGCCTGGCACCAGGGGCTGAGTGCACCTGACGCCAGGAGTGGGGGCCAGGCGCCAGGGTGTGAGTACAATGTGTTGAGACTCATTTGAATACTTTGATTTATTAAGTTGAATTAGTGGTGTGGTACAAGAATTGTGCAGTGTGGTGTGGCACATTGCATTCGCAGAACATCAGAATCGTTCATCTGGGTGCCGCGCACCAGACGCAGGAGCATATGAGAGCCATCGCCACGTGGACACAGTGCCTTGGACATTGTGCACATGGTTGGCATGATAAGATTTGGTTAAGTGGTAGTGAGGAGAGAATCAAGGAGAAGTGGAAATTTTGAAACCTATTCCAAAATCGGTTTGAATTGGGATAGAAATTAGACTTTTTTTTTAAATTGGAAATTAAGAAAATTCAAAGGAGGGAATCGTGGACGTGAATAGTGGTCAGTTGGGCTAAGTGACGCCATGTGGCCTTGATGGAAATCGTGTTTGGAGTTTAAGAATGGAGGTTACACTTTTAGTTTTGGTAACCGATCCAAGTGATTAAATTCCCTACCAAATAAGAAGTTGTAACCAGCCTAAAATCAAGGAAGTAAAAACTGATTGTGAATCAAGAGCCAATCACGTCCTTGACTGAAAATCTTGTGCTGGTGATTGACAAACCGTGACCCTTAGATGAGGGGCTGATCTACGGTGAGGATTTAATGAAGTTACTTAAGTATTCCCTATATAAACACTACACAAGAGTGGCCGCCAAAACCTTTTGGAGGCCCTTGGTAGTCGTGCAAGCCTTGGAGTAGAGCGTCAGTCCCCTCTCAGTTCGTTCAAAGGGTGGTACATCCGTTGGTAACGGCGTTCGTGGAGAATACGCGAAGAAGAGGAAGGATACACGTAGAACCGATTTACGCGCAAATAGTATCAGCTTCGCAAAAAAGTTGGATGTGTTTTCCGTAATCCTTTTCATATTCTTTGAGATGATCTAATCTGATTCAAGAGTATTCGAAGTCTCTGATTTATGAATTCCATAATGACATGATACATGGGTGATAAAGATCGTATTTTTATACATTATATGTACATGTATAGACTATACTATTTCTTGATGTCATGATCGATGTGCAATGGCCTAGGTATGGATTTTCTTCTACATTCCAGCGTTAAAATAATTGATGATGAGTCCTAATCGTTGCTGGTATTTTCTGTCCAACTATTGCCATCTCAGTTTATGGTATTATTGAATTATGTTGAGTCGACGATGGTCAATTAGGGTAAGTACATGAAGAATATTGATGATAAAGGTTATCTGATCACTAAGTAATAAGAAATCAGAGGCGTAACACTTTGGGTTGGTGTAAAGGTCACTCCTTTTGGGTGTCGTCAGTACCCTTGTTCCATAATTGTGTCCTAATTTAGGGGTCCTAATTGGAGTTGAACTAGGTAATTGCAATAAGAATGCTAAAACAGTTTCCAGGATGGTTAAGGTATCTCGATCAATGAATGCACATACTGATATGACTATGCAAGTATTATATCATCAATTAATTGAGTTATAATTCATATTATCATGAGTGTATTAGTATTAGTATATCATTAGCATAATATGGAAGTTAATTGATATAATTAAGCCTCGGCCAGTAGTTTTCCTGCACAGACAGATAGTAGTGTAAAATTCGTATCTAATTATAGAAAATTCAGAAATATGCTTTGTCTATTGGGGTGGATTGTAGACTCTTGGGGAAATCTACAGTAAAAATTTCATAGCTAAATACAGACTGTAAAAATTATGGTGAAGGTCGAAAGTGAGCTGTTATGCAGAAAACAGTGCAGTGAACCAGGGAAAAACTTACTACTATTTAATATCATGTGATTATATAAAGTTATGGATAAGATAAGACCTAAATAAAAATAAGAAGGACTTGGGTAGTAATTAATGCATAGAGTTTAATCCTCTGGAATTATGTATCGGAGTG